>JASDQU011441407.1:0-11986 GCA_032191745.1 Picea mariana
GAAATAGTAGCTCTTAGGTTACTTTTAGCTAAATTGCACAGGAAGTCTTAGGATAATTTAGAATCTTTAATTTCTTTACAACAATTCTACAAAACCACGGGTTAGTATCTCTTGGGTTACTTCCTGCAGAGTTGTCTCCAAGATCTTAGGCTAGTTAGCAATTAATTAGTGCTATGGGTGAGTCACAACAAATTAAATTATGCAAGCTTAGAGTTTGTTGCTAAGTGCATTTCCATGTTTTTTCTATAAATATGATAGAATAGATTGAATCAAGAAAATAACCTCCAAAAATAGTAGTTAGTGTCATAATAAACCCAATAATCAAAATCACTAAGAATACACATAAAATCTAGTTGTTTTGAAAGTTCATGCTTTCAGGTTGATAGATTAAAGTAGGATCTAACTAAACTTGGACTCCTCAATCCCAAATATTACTGGAAGTTGACACTCTTTGACATCATTGTAGGGGAAATGCCAATTTCCAAATTCTTTTCTTTATTTGGGCTGGTAAATCTATTATTGAAGCTACATGATTGGAACTGCATATCCAATTTTTATTCATTGCTCGATATTTTTTTATTCCTTTTAATAAGCATGTATTAAGTGAAGGAGGGATAAGTCTGGGATTTTTCTTCTTAACATTCCTTCTACTACAAAATTAACTAAGACCAACTCACAAGGAGCAGAAGGATCTATTTCAATAGCCCAAATCGCCATCGAAGTTCTTGCTAAGATAACAATTAAGGTGGAAACAACTATTATAAAGAATGAACCAAAGGTTAAAATGAAGAAACTACATCCACTTAGTGATTTTTTTTCTATATTTAGATTGGAAAATGAACTTGAAAATGAAGAGGTGGAGGTGGAATGTGAGTTCCCTATTCAAGAATCTGATAAGGAAGCCAAGATGAAGACCATTAACCCATCAATTGTTCGACACTTCTATGGGATTCCCGTTGAAAAGTCAAACAATTTTTTGTTTACATTTGAAGTACTATGTCAAACAAATGAATACTAAATTGACGCTAAGAAGTTGTGCCTATTTCCCTCAACATTGAAAGATGTAGCACTACGTTAGTTTATGGGTTCAGTAGAAGGAGGTTTCCATACCCAATATCAAATGAAGGAGACATTTTCAAAGAAATATTGTGACTATTGTAAAGCAAGAGGAACATGGAATGAATTTTTTTTAATGATTCAATGTGTTGATGAAAACCTAGAAGCTTATGTTGGATGATTTAAATTCACTTACAAACAATCTATCAATTCTCAATTAAATCTAAAGTCATTCAAATTGGTGGTTTTGAGAGGGGTACACAACGAATGGATGGAATCTATAAATTTATTGCTATTGGAGACATTTACCAATTTTCCTACAATGAAGTCGGGGAACTTTTCAAGAATTATTCTAGGGCATCATGGAGGAAGATAAAGGGACCTAGAGCAATTATACCATCACCACCAAAGACCATAATGAGGGTTTATAAGGTGGAGATTGGGAATTTGTTAGAAGACATGAAGACGAACATACTAAATTCATTGTCCATGCAACTCAATGCCCCTCTCTCTCCAAAAAGAAACAAGAAGACGTGGAAAAGGCCCCATCAATTTCATGTCCAAAATGCACTAAAAATATTCATGATATGAATGTCCATTGAATGTTGTGATAGTCTACAACATTTATGCTAAGAATCAAGATACTAGTATTTGTCCTCAACTGCCAGGTCTAAAAGTGGTGTATTAAGGTGTATAAAATAATGTTTTTTTTTTGTTTGCTAGTTTGTCTGTGACCTGCAGGACTATCCCGTGGATGAGAAACCGCGACTTAGGGGCATCTAAGACTTCAAAATCACCCGGGGATCGCACCCGACCTGAGCCACACCAACCCTTAACATGGTTGGACTTTTTGTCTCCGCAAGTTTTGAATCGGTGACTTTAACATCACGGAGTGCCTTAACAACACACTCTGTCACCGATTGTCCTACACCTCGGAGACATGTATAACACAATGTTAAACAAGTCTATTTCATTAATTAGAGAAGGTTTGGGTGGCCACGACCTCGATTTTGAGGTATGAATTTCAATCCTTGGTTTTTTAGTTCATCTTGGATAGTGAACTTCCAACTTCTAACTAGTATCCTACACCATTTTATGGAACTCAACAATCCTTGCAGACACCTTTTTCTACCCAATTACCTTGTCCTTCTCTGATGCTTTATGAATTGCAACCCCGTCAATTTCACAGTTCTCAATGGCTAACTAAACAATAATGTTTTAGGTCATAACATAATTGGCCACCCCAACAACAACAACAATCCCTTCTACCTCGTCCATGGCATGATCAATTTTGAAATTACGTCTGTGTAATGTTCCATCTCCATCTACTCCATTACCCAATTACAAAATTATCCAATGTTGTGCTATTATGCAAGGGTTTGTGAATGAGAAAAGATGGGGGGTTATTTAAACAAGCATCAACCAACCAATCTAGTCAAAGGTTACACATGGAGATTCATGCTTCCTGCAGCTACCATAATATCAAGATGGGGGGAATATTTTATTCTAGTCAAAGGTTACACATGGAGATTCATGCTTCCTGCAGCTACCATAATATCAACAACTTTGTTATTGTCTAGACAGTGGACCATTGCACTAATATATTTAAGTCACTTGGATAGGGCTAGGGTTGTGGTTACTTTGTTGTTGGTTAGATAATTAACCATTGCACTAGTGTATTTATTTTGTACAAGTGGTATAGGTTTTTATTTATTTTGTACAAAAACATATAATCGAGTCGCGCTTTATTACCACCATGTCACTAATAAGAGTTTTGCTTTGATCTCAAATAGTATTGTGAAACACAATGCATCTAGTCATCATCAACATCTAAACTCTACTATAACGGATCACAATCAACATCTAGACATTAAAAGTAGAAGTAGATGATGAGTGACAATATTGTATTGTCAATCAAAATGGTTTTACACACAAAATGGTTTTACACACATTGGTGATTTGTAACTTGTTTTGAATGATAATGAACTAAAGCATATAAAAGCAACCATGAAAATTTATATTAATTTGTGTGATTTGCAACTTGTTTTGAATGATAATTAACTAAAGCAAATAAATCAAACTTTTTAAACTATATTTTTCAAACATATATCCCTAAGAAACCATCATGAAATTATTAGTCGTCTATTGATTTTTGAAATTTCAAAGCAAAAGCATTTTCTATTTGGTGGAAAATTTGAATATTTTATTTGATATGATATTATTAGTCGTCTATTGATTTTTGAAAGTTCAAAGAAAAAGCATTTTCTATTTGGTGAAAATTTTGAATATTTTATTTGACATGATAGGACCTTGATATATGTAAAACTTCAATGTTAAGGTCAAATATATGTAAAACTTCATTGTGGAGTACCACTCAAATATAACATACAAATTTTAAATTTAATATAGATTTAACAGATGCATATTAAAATTTTGGTAAATTAAATATATTTATATTGATATTTTTAGAAATTTTAATTTTAAATCTATTAAAGGTGGTGGTGTATGATTTATTGATTAGAGAAAACACAAAAATTTTTAACTCATTATGCCACCACCAAATTAATGATATTGTAGAAATTTTGAGCGTAGCATCTCACTTCACTTTTTAGTAAAAGAAAATCATTTAAAAAATTAAACTAAAATATAAATATTTTCCAACATAGACACAATCCTTCAATGTCACTTGGCCATTGTCTTCTAAATCCATGTGGCTATGATTTTTCAATGTCAATGGATTCCACCATGTCCTAAACAGTTCTCAACTTGTCCATAAAATAGAACACATGTCCATAAAACAAAACATATGTCCATAAACACAAAATAAAGTCATCCACTTGTGAATGAAGGAGGGCACACCTCCATGAACAAAAAAGAAAACAACAAACTTGGTAATTCAACTCAACTCAGGTCTAGGGTTCGATTGGAGGAAACAAAAACATCTCAATCCATGCATAATACAAGTTATGGAGACTCGCAATGGAATTAAGCACAAACCCCAGTTGTCAAAGTCAATTATTGCATAGATATTGTTCTTCTCCTCCAGAAGAGAAGATGTTGTAAAATAGGTGAAAATGTAGGGCAGGCGATCAAGTGAGTCTCGATTTTTCCACGTCATTATACATGATTTCAACTACCCCCAATATACTGGATACCTTCTAACATTCGACCAATTGCAACATTTGAGAGGTGTTGGAGTAAGGGCCACTGGATGCGTAGGCATGGCGATGAAACAATTTTAGGAACTTAGAAAATCCCAAGAATTATAGAAAATATTGAAAGGCAATAAATGAGAAAGAAAAGTGGTTGATCGGGACTTGAAGATGAAAGAAAATGGTGAGAGTTCTTCAATAATCTATTGACAATGTGTTATTGTATATCAATTCAATCCTACAACTCAACGGTATTTGTAAGGCATTAATAAAGAAAGATAAAAAGTTATTGAAACAATGTTAATGCATATCAATTGACTCATACAACTATGGTTATTTGTGAGGCATTCACAGAGAAAGATAAAATAATTATTTAACAATGTGTTAGTCTCTACCAATTCACTCTTACAACCCTGTGGTCTTTGTCGGGCACTAACAAATTCTTTGATAATATCTCTTTAGTGAGGAAGGGCATCTTTCTTATAGAGAGTACACCATGTTAGAGAAAGATTTACATAATGCTTTCCAGGAATTCATGGCATGATGATAGAAACAAATGACTATGATTCTTCGAGAGACATTCCCTTAGTTCCTACCTTCCCTTAGTTAGTTGGGTTGGTTTATATGCATTATCCCTTCTTATCTTATGTAGATCACCACAATAGATGATTTGACCTGAGCTATGCCTGGAACATATCCATTGTAAACATTGCTTCAATGCACTCCAGCCTGGAATTTCAAGTTTGAGCCTTGATTTTCTTTATTGAAAATGAGTAAGAATGATTGGTAAGATATCCAACAAAAAATTTCATTAGCTTGGATGTCTAAAGGAAAAATCGATCACCCTAGCATTTTAGCCTTTTGGATGTTCCGAGTGAGGCTGTTTGAAATGATGTCCTCCAGGATAGACTTGAAATTTTTGTGTAGCTCTTCTTTCTCACGTAGTTGGATTATGGAGCTCCCATTGTTAAACTATATAGCAACAACCTTGAATGTGCCACATGCTATCATGCAAGCCAACCCAACCCCAATTTTGTTTTATTTACACATTCCTTCTAGTTTTATTGAATTTGAATTTGCAGATGAGATGCATAGACCGTAAATCATGCAACAAGTAAAGGGACGATGATAGTGGTTACATACCTCACACAGAACAATGAAACAAGTTTTGTTGTAATCCACAACACATTCTCAAGCTTGTCACTTGCAAGTAAGCCCCCCTGACTTCTTAAGGTCATGATTATAGATATCCAATATGAAAGGTAAATAAAGCATTAATCCATACCAAGTAGGGGGGGTAACATATAATTACTATATCTAAACATATATATCTGAACATGATTGGGTACCGTGGATAGGGTAACTTGCCTATAGAAGGGCCATAATTTGTTGGTGAAGGTGGATGAAAGTAGTCAGAATTCTTACTATGTAGCTGTGCAATTATTATATAAGTCATGTTTTGTTGCAAAAACAGTCTTTACTTGAAGAGATTGAGCAGTTCAATTCCTGCATCATACTTAGTGGCTTCATTCCATGTCGTTAAGGGTGGAAAATCTAGTGGGAGAATGCATATACAACCTCCCACAAAAAGTGATGTTGCATCACATGTATTAACCAAGAGCTTAAATTGGATTTTGAGGCGAGCCCAAACAATGCATATAGCTTTGGAATCAGTGGAATTGACCCAGATGCATGTTTAATTGTTGCTAATTATGGTAATGGCTTATGTCACTGTAGCTTCTCTGCAGCAAGAGCAACTCGTAGAATCTCATCAATAACGACTTAGAGGAAAATGGGCTCAAAGGTGAGTGGAAGCTTCAACAATTGTTGGCAAATGCACTCTTCTTAGATGTATGCAGATTGCCACGGGATGAGGTATCCACTACAACTAACATACACTGCAACGCCCCTTAACTGCAGTGCTACAATATTAGGGAGTAGGTACTGTCACTAAAAGGGTCTGTCAAGGTCAAAGACTAGGTCAATGAATAATTTAGAAAATGATTTAGAAAATCTATCAAATATGGAAAAAGAATTGGCATACACCAAAGAATTATATTCCATTTAAGTGTCCCCTACAAATGAAAAAAAAACATAATGCATAGCAGTTAAAAATGAATGTGTTAAGTCAACTATAATGGTTTAATACTTTCAAATTGAGGAAGAGTGCACTTGCAATGTAAGGATCAAATAAAGCCACAAAAAATGATACGCAGAGTGATCTTTGCATTCACATGCCTTGCATATATATTGAGTGAAGATATAGTGATATATAATGAGTGAAGATAAATATTGTTAGAGAATGCTCTAAATCTATGTGTATTCTACTCACGCTATGTGCTTTGTATGTTGTATGCATGGACAAGCTTTGTTTTGTGGATGCTATGCAACATAACACTGGCATGCCATGTGAAACATGGTTATATATAGATATCGACATTACTTCATAGTCACATAGTTATTGTACATTTGACGATTTCAAAATGTCAACATTATGATTTAAAGAATGTACAACTACAACTACATTTGATAATATTTATTCATGTGCATTTATAATGCAATCATGATTTGGCTCAAAATAACCCAACAATGCAAAATACGACAAAACATTATTATTGTGACCTATGTAGTTGTAGTGCTTGGCAACATGCACATATATTTCATCGATTTATAAAATACCTTTACATGGCATTCCTAATTTATTCTGCCAGGGACTATAGCTTTTCTCCTATAATCATGATTTGTTTTATTAGTCCCTGGGAGTATAGCTTTCTCCTAACAAGAAAGCTTATTCATACGAAATCTTTAATTGTTTGTTTTTCTATAGTTGACTTAAGTATGATGGTGGAAATATCTGAATGTTGGTTTCATAATTTCATTTATTCAAGAATTATGGGGTTTATAATGATTCTTATTGGTTGCGAGGATGTGATATACAAATTTCCTTCGTGGGTGGTGGCAAGAGATGCTTCAAAAAATATTACAATTTCGTTAAATTTTTCGACTTGTGCATGGTGTCCAAGTGTGGGAGGAGTTATACGGTGTTTATTTATGTAATTCTGGGATACAATGCATTGATTGATACCTATGTTTGCTTTCCCATTAGTTTCTAGGTATTCCGCTTCACGTGTTGAATGTGGTTGTTCGTTGTAGTGAATTTTCCTTGTTGTTGTTGTTGTTGTGAACTCCATTTTTGTTGTGTTGGTTATCATTTTAGTGGATTACATGTTCTAGGGTTTTCTACCTGTGGTATTGGTAGTAGGGTTGGATGGAGTTTCAATGCCATGGTTCTCATGGGTGAGCCATCTATGGTTTGGACTATTGGTTCTCAGATTCATTGGTCTCTTGTAGTTAATATTTGTATTTTTTCTTATGGTGAATATAGTCCCTAGTGTTGGTGGTCTAGGTATTGGTTATCACTTTGGTGGTTTGTTAGTGGCTATAAATTCTTAGGGTTTTCTAGTTTTTATGTTGGTGGCATGGTTGAATGGAGGTTTAGCTCCTTGTTTTTGTTTCTAATCCATTTGCGGTTTGAACTATAGATTCTTGAGTTTGTTGATGCCTTCTAGTCCCCAATTTTGTTGCTTCTTGTGGGGAATGCCACCAATGGGGGCAGTGACTGGTCCATTGCTTCATGTGGTGTGGTTGGTGGTTACAATCAAGACTTGCCTCCTTGTTTGTTGTTGTGAACTCTTTAGTTCCTTAGCCTATGTGTTTATTTTCTCTAGGTCCATGTTCTATTGGTGTTATTGGTCTTGTTTTGTTGGCATGTACATTGTTTGTTTGGCCTTCTTGGCTTTCTTGTCAATAGGAGTTTGTGGTGCAAGGGTCTTAGTCATTTTAGTGTTAGTGGTCTGGTTGACATGTCCAAGCTGTTGCCTTTAGTTTTTCTTGAGGGTGAATTTGGCTTTGCAACTATGTAAACATTGTAAGCCTTGAATCTTTCCTTACACTAAACTTGATAGCTTGGGGATGGTAATAGGTGGGTGCTTTGGAAAATATGGGAAAATTGATAAACAATGCATGGCCTCCACATGTGGCAAGAGGTGCCAAGAGATAATTTGGTCGGTGGTAGGAGTCAATGTTGTTATTGGCACTGACATTTATTAGTCTGGTTGACATTATTCCCATCACTTCATCTCATAAATGATGTTTTTGGTTGCAATGAATTATTTTTATCATCATCACTGTGAACATCTTTTCCATTGTGTTGGTTGTCTATGGCCTGTTGGTGGTGGGAGTGAATGGGCTTGCTGCTTTCTTTGTCATTGTGGATTTTTTTTGTTGGTTCGTCAATCATTCATAGCTCTAGGTGCCCTTGCATTTGTGTTGATTGTATGTTTATTGCTAGATTATCTTTCTTTTTCACTCGTTGTTGTGAATTTGTGGTGCAAGGATCTTGGTAGTTATGTGGTTGGTGGTTCTTGCTAGTTCTTTGAGGTTGGAGACTAGGGCTTGGTTGATGATGGAAAGGTGCTATTTGGTAGGGTTGTCACCCAAGTTGAAAAAAGTTCATGTTTATTTTCACTCGTGCCTTAGCTCCCATGGTTCAAATTTTGTCAGTATGTCCTACATCCCGCCTTTGAATTTTCTTGTAGCCGAATTTGGCTTCATGGTGGTTCAAATTAGGTAAGCCTTGAACCTTTCCCTACACTGAACTTGATAGCTTGCCTTTGAACATGTGTATGTTTGTTTGGAATGGACAATTATTTATGTGGTTTTTGTATGCATGGTTCATTTGTTTTCTTAGGGTTTTGATGTGTTTTCATTGTTTGCAACTTCCATTGCAATGTCCAATATAGTCTAGTATCTTGTGTATTTTCAAATTCTAGTTTGTGGAAGTTTGAGTTTTTTTTTTCCAAGTTACAAATCCCGGGGGAAAATCCCCAATTACTTCCCCTCATTTCGAGGATGGTACCCAAGGTAAACCTTAGATTCTTCAGGGCACAAGGACGATCAACAATAAGGCTCAAAGCCATTACAAGAATATGCTTGTTAAGAGCTCAACATGTCACTTGCAAGAATTGAACCTGGGTGGGGAGGATAGCAAACATTCCTCCCAACCACCCAAGCTATACCCAATTGACTTATGGAAGTTTGAGTTGCTTAGAGAGGTAATCCAATGTCCCTTTATCACTCTTGTTTAAAATGAATTTGTTTGGATCTCTGAGTATTTTTATGTTATGTAAGAGAAAACGAATAAATACCGCCACTTCTTAGTTTTGTATCTTTAGCATTTGAAAATTTGTTTCTCCAAACAAATTCTAATCCACTTATTTTATTTAGAAGAGATGTGTTTGAAAATCACAAACATTGGTTTGTTACATAAAAGAAGATGAATAAAGACTATGATTTTTTTTATTTTTTGTTTGTTTGTTTAATAAGCAATGCAACTAAGCTACAAATCAATACGAGATGGTTCTAAGTGGTTATAAAACTTGGACCATAGTACTTAGAGTGCTTAGTGATGATCCTAGTAATTCCCAATTTTTTCTCATCAATTTTGTTGTAATTCTTCCTTGAGTTTGAACATTTAAACCCTTTCCTCATTCCTTTTTTACCAAATTCATGCTATCTTATGACCTTTAGGATATTACGTATTCATACTTGGAATTTCATGCTTAATAAACGATTATTAATTAAAGATGAGAGTAGAATGCATGAATTCACACATTTGGAATTGTTCGCAATTATGTTCTAGGTTGCAAAATGATGCCACTCCTCATTTTGTCGAGACTCATTGATACCTTGAAGAATTATGATCGATTTTATCATGTGGAAGCATGTTAAAGAGTTTCTCATCAACATGCACATGAGTTGCTATGGAGTCCCATTTACATGTTGATAAACCTTTTCTACCACTTGTTGATGAGTTGTATGGCATGCTACAAAAGATTAAAAGAAGAATTGTTTTGGCATGAACACGAAATTGGAGATTTTGCACACATGTCTCTCTAAGATCACAACAATGTACATTTTCAAGATTTATGGCAAGTAATTCGAAAGTCATTGAAGCACCACGTATATATTGGATCAGTGCCCTTTTTTATAGCAAATTTATCTTTGTTTTCCTCTCCTCGATTGTAAATAAAAGCATCCAAGTATAGGAAAAACAATTTTGTTGAATGCTAGTTATTTTCCTAAAGATCGAGTCACTGCCCAATAACTCTTTTTGATACATTGCTTAAGTGAATAGACTTTGGAACCATTTGGATTCATTGGCACATAATATAAATAGTCTAATCTTCTTATGTGGTAGTTACTAAGTTATGTTTGCAAATTGAGTTAGGTTTTACAAGATCATTTAGTGAGTTGTAGAGTATGGGCCCACTCTCGTAGCATGTAGTTGTTGATAGTCTCAGTGTTTTTAACATTTGTGTTACTTTTTATTTTCATCATTGTTGCTTCTATTAATTTTCATCATTGTTGCTTCTAATAAATCTATGGGCACCTCACAGATTACTAACGAATCCGTTCTCAATCCCAGCATCCGACCATTGGCGAGATTCTGATCTACTTTATCCTGGGTCCACAGTCCACAACGGTCTTGTTTCCTGTTTCAAACTTGTTGGAGGCTCGGAGACAGACAGATAATAGGATTTAGTTTAAAACCCTACTGAATGGCGGCAATGGCGACATTTGAACCTGGCATTTGGCGCCTCGTAGCTCGGCACCTCACAGAATCCCAACAAATCCGTTCTCAACCCAGCATCCGACCATTGGCGAGAATCTGATCTACTTTTACCTGGGTCCACAGTCCACAGTGGTCTTGATTCCTGTTACAAACTTGTTGGAGGCTCGGAGACAGACAGACCGTTTTCATCCGATCTTGCGCCGCAGACTCCGAAGGTTTCGATTGGGAACTGGTATCTACACTACTGTTTTGTCTTTGTCTATCTGTCCTACTGTTTTGTCCTTTACATATTGTGGCCTCCCATATCTTGAAAACGCCCCCCGCTTTCCCCCAGACTCATATTATACACAGATGTCAGCTTCTGTTTTGTCTTTTGCTTAATGTGGCCTCCCACATCTTGTGCTCGCCCCCGCTTTTACCAGACACATATCAACCACAGTTGACAGTTCCTGACCGGATACCAGATCTACAAAGATCCCTACGCCACCTACATATCTCTGACTTACCAGACGACCCTCCACACAACCCTGCCTCGCTGTCCTGTTTTTCTGCAAGCCTCTGTGAAGCGACTAAGCCATGGGCCCTGCTGCAGGGGACTCAGAGGACCCATGGGACCACCCAGATACTCTAGCCAAGATCGATGACCTGTGCACAACACACTTTCAAGCATCAAACCAGACTGTTCATCCATCCAACCCGACATCCGATTCCACCATACCACCATCTCATAACAAGCCAACTACCAGGTATATTCCACAACACCTTTCGACATTTTCAAATCAATACACACACCCTGGAGCCCGCATATTGGACAAACGAAAACAGAGACATGATCCACCAGCCCAACAGGAGGATCCCCAATTTGGCTATAGGCCCCTCCCCGAACACACTCCTCTAAAGTCAAGCTATCACAAACGAAAACAGAAAGTCTGGAAGCCCAAGATCAGACATCCCAAGCTCACACTTGGATTAGATGTAGGACTCCCCGATGCTTGCAATCTGGCTCTCTGCGCTCTGGTAGGGAGACTAGCCTACAAGGAAAAATGCAAGCAGAGCTTGGATTCCTGGATTACAGAAAACTGGACCCCACTGCTGAATTACTCACCAAAGATCCTAATACTACAACAAGGATGGTTGGGATTTA
>JASDQU011441408.1:0-14071 GCA_032191745.1 Picea mariana
TCTAGCCTAGGGTTTGCTTCCGGAGGAATTCTCAGTCAAGGTTAAGGTGCTCGGAGGGAAGCTTCGGCCTATGGTTGGGTGACGAAGGTATCGTCAATGGTAAAACGAGCACACCATATTCTATATTATAACATGGGGATCTATTATTGATCCCCCTAAATGAATATCCTCGTCAATACCTTTCCAACAAGCTATCATGCACCCTAAATGGAGATCGTATGCAAAAGTTACGACCCCGGGATGTTGATTTACTAACATACCCCAATGGGGCCCGCATGACTTTTGGCACTTCATCTCCTAGGGTTAGGATTTTGGATGTATAGGTTTTTGGAATTATTTTTTATTGTAAAAATGACTTCATAGCCTCATTTTACTCATCTTCTTGCGAATGATCATAGCCATCGCATCTATTCTCAAAGATAAGTTGTCACCATTCTAGCAAGCTTGTTTTCAGTCTACATTTTACAGTTTTCAGCATATTTTTTATTTAATAGAAGCCAAGTTTTACTGTATCTCTATTATTGTTCACTGTGTATCTGTGTTAATATTACAAATATGTGGTTTCATTTTGTTCTTCTCATAAATCTGGATCATTTTCAGTCTACATTTTATAGTTTTCAGCATATTTCTTATTTAATAGAAGTCAAGTTTTATTGTATCTATGTTATTGTTCATTGTGCCCTTGTGTTAAGATTATGAATATGTGGTTTCATTATGTTCCTCTCATAAATTTGGATGAGTGGAATCAGAGCGGTCTGCTCCTTGTCATTTTTTTAATGCATGTCCCCGACGTGGTCAGGTTATAGAGAGTTAGGTCTCAAGCTTGTTTCTCTTGAGGAAAACTACTCTCACACGCCCAAGAACATGTTCATGGCGGGCAAAAATAAAGACAACGAGATAGGAGATCCTTTCAAAATGTTTCTCGAGGAATCCCTTGAATGATAGAGGAATGAGATGATGGACAACTTTTCACAAATCCTTCAATGGTTGCCGACAAGCGACACATCCACCTCAAGCAGAGGCGTTGCCCCCTTCAAGGTACAGATCAATTTTAATATTCCTATATTCGAAGGTCAAATAGATGTGGATGTCGTAGATAAATGTTTAAACCTTCTAGAAGGGTATTTTTCTGTCCACAACTTTTCCGATAGAGAAAGTATTACATTTGCGCTCCTCAAGGTCGTCCCCCATGTCAAATATTGGTGGGAGACTTTCTGTGAGAAAAAGGAAATAAAGGGATCCACATTATTTTCAATTGCACCCACTTGGGGTTCCTTTGGGGATGCTATTAAGGAACAATACTACCCTATTGGAAGTTATGACAACTTGTATACAAGATGGACCACACTGCAGCAGGAAAGAGACCAAACAGTGCCAAAGTTCACTAATGTCTTCCATATCTTGCACACCAAGATAGGTACCAAATATTTTGAGCGACATCTAGTGCTCAAGTACCATGGTGATCTACACAGATAATTCTAGATAGAAATGGATTTGTTGGACATCTCATCATTAGGCACGGCCTATCGATATGTCATCAAAATCTAGCAGAAGCTAAAACAAAAGACGTGGTATTTTGGGTCTGGGAACCCCTCACGACATAAGCAGGGCAAGGGCAGCCCCAAACCGTAGAAAAAAAGGAAAAATAAAATATGGGCAACCTCAAGACAACCATTCCAAGCAACAAGAAAAGAAGGACAATGGGAAGATGAAGAAAGATACCAGGAAGTGGTGCGACTTCCATAAGAGCCTCTGGCATAACATTGTTGATTGTCACTCAAAGCAGTCATTGGTGGCTGAGGTAAAATCCTTTGAATCAAATGTGGGTTCTGACTTTGATTCAGAACAAGAAAAGGGGAGATGGATCATTGACGCAGAACCCAGTTCCATTGTTTCTACTACCAAGATCCAGCCTGGTGAACCTGATGAGAAAGAGGAAGGAGAGTGCCTCTTTCATTCATAGATGTGGGTAAAAGGCACTATGTTTCACTTCATCGTTGATAGTGGTAGCCAGAAGAACCTCATTTCAACAGAGGTCATCAAGAAGCTATCCTTGCTGACAACTCCACACCCCCATCCCTACACCATTGGATGGCTTCTTCAAGGAAGTGATCTTCGTGTCAACCAACAGTGTCTCTTGTCGTATGACACCAAGCCATTCAAAGATGAGGTATTGTGTGATGTTTCTCCCCTTGAAGTTTGTGATGTTATTTTAGGCCAACCTTATTTATGGAAATGTCATTTTGTATATGAGTCTAGGCTTCGCAGTGTTATTATTACATTGAACAGGAAATTGTACATGATACCCGAGGTAGTCCCACCTAGTGTTATTTCCTTTATCTCTTCCAAGCAATGAAGGATGGTCATTTCTCAGACCTTGAAGTTTGTCTTCTTCGTGATTCTCTCTTAGAGTCAATGAAAGGTTGCAACCACATCCATGGCCTATGCATCCGACCTCTCCACACATTAGAAGCAAGTGGATAAGGTCGTGGAAGAATACAAAGACATCTTCTCATCACCTACTAGGGTACCTATGCACTTTCAGGTCAAGCATCCCATCGATATAACCCCCGATGCATCGCTACACAATGGGTCAATCTATCACCACCCTCTTCTAGAAAATGAGGAGATCAAGCATCGAATCCAAGAAATTATCCACAAGGGTCACATCCAACCCATCTCATCACCTTGCGGAATCACAATCGTGTTGGTGTAGAATAAAGATAGGACTTGACGACTCTGCAAATATTATCGTGCCCTAAATAAAATCACAGTCAAGAACCGATACTCGATTCCCTGAATTGATGATCTCCTTGATCAGCTCAAGGGGACCAAATAATTAAGTAAGATTAATCTGAAGTTGGGCTACCATCAATTCCTAATAGAACTGACAAATGTATGTAAAACTACCTTCAAGTAAAAATAAGGTCTATATGAATGGTTGGTCATGCCCTTTGGTTTGACGAATTCCCTGAAAAATTTCATGAGGATGATGGATGATATCTTGCATCCTTTCACTAATTCTTTTGTGGTGGTGTATATGGATGACATCCTTGTCTACAACAAGACTTGGGAAGAACACTTTTATCATAGGTTCTACACACTCTGCGATAGCACAAGCTATATGCCAACTTGGAAAAATGCTCCTTCGGCATGGACATGGTCGAATACCTAGGATACATTGTTTATTTGCATGGTGTACATGTTGATCCAACCAATATCCAAGTCATTCTTGAATGGCCAGTGCCAACCACCCTCTCTGAGCTTTGGAGCTTCTTATGCCTTTCCAATTTCTATTGAAGGTTCATGTTGGGATTCTCCCATATTACATGGGCCCTCATCCAAATAACCAATGGTGGTGGTAAGGAAAAATTTATGTGGGGTGTGTCCCAAAAGAAATCGTTCAATGATCTAAAGAAACGTTTGTGCTCCGCCCCAGTGCTTTCATTACTTGAACTACAACATCCCTTTGAGATCGAGACAAATGCTTCATACTATGATGTGGGTGCAGTCATCACTCAGCACGAACACCATGTGGCCTATCATAGTGAGACACTATCAGATGTCATCTGTAAGTACCCTAATTATGACAAATAAATGTAATCCATTATGAAATCTTGTTGCTAGTGGAGGAATTACATTCTCGGGAAGGAGACAGTCATCCACATTGATCATAAGTTGGTGCAGTTCATGCAGACAAAAGGAAAATTGCAGAATGACCGCCATCAAAAGTGGTCCACATATTTGCAGTAGTTCCACCTCAACATCAAGTATAAAACAGGAAGTACCAATCGATTCGATGATTGCCTCATCCGACCTCCAGTTGTGGAACTCACCAAAGTTCTTGATTCTTGTTCCCACGAGACCTCTATATGGACCCACCTCTATGAGACACATCCTGACTTTGCCAACACCTACCAAATGTTGGGCACAAACACAGTTGTCACTAATTTTCATCTTCAAGACAGGATTTTTTTCCATCTGGGACATATATGTGTTCCATAAAATGAGTGAGTGAAGATGATTTGGGAATCCCACTACAGTCGAGTGGTAGGACACTTCGGTGTGGAAAATACAGTGTCATTGTTGTAGCGACATTTCTACTGGTCAAAACTTCGACAGGATATCAGCAAGTATATTTAGCCCTGCACTCCCTACTTTGTTTCCAAACTACCCACTAAGAAACAAGGCGTGTACACTCCTCTTCCTACTCCTGACAGGACCTGGGAATCCATCTCAATGGACTACATCTCGAGCCTTCCATCCACCAAGCGGGGAAATGACTATGTTTTTGTGGTTGTTGATTGCTTTTCCAAGATGGCGATTTTGGCTACCTGAAAGAAGAGCATCAAAGCAGAGGTCACTGCCAATATCTTCTTTGAACGAGTGTGAGTACAATTTGGGATCCCAAAAACCATTATCTCAGATCGAGTCAGTTGGTTCCTANCAAATTGTACTCACACTCGTGAGTACAATTTGGGATCCCAAAAACCATTATCTCAGATCGAGTCAGTTGGTTCCTAAGCACATTTTGGTTGAGCCTCTAGTCACTACTGGACACCAAGCTCACCAAGTCCACTGCGTTCCACCCCCAAATAGATGACCAAACTGAGGTCTTCAACCAGATGATCATGCACATCCTGCACATGTAAAATTCCAAGCACCCCCACACCTGGGATGAGATTCTTCCCTATTTTTAATACAACTACAACAGAGCCATACATAGCTCAACCGGATACAGCCCCTTTCAGGTGGGGTTGGGATTTCATCCATTGGGTCCCATGGATGTTTCACTACCCCTTCCGGCCACCCAGGAAGACTCGTCACATGCTCCAACTGAAGCTTACAAATCCACCCGATTCATTGAGCGGATCCAACACATCCGCCAATAGGTTCAAGATATTTTACGAAATTCCAATGCCAATTACAAGCAACGCCATGGTCAACATTGGGTGCCACACTAGTTTCAGGTGGGAGACAAAGTTTGGTTGCACTTACAGAAAGAACACCTTACATGGCCTCATCGGAAGCTTTGTCTACTATGTTATGGACCCTACACCATGACCAATATTGTGGGTGAAAATTATTTTCAGCTCAACCTTCCTCCCTTCCTTGGCTTGCACCCAGTGTTCAATGTGGACCTCCTTCAGCCTTATTTTCCACCATTATTGGACACCTTGGAGGTAGAAGAATAGTTGAAACCAACGGAGATCAACCCTGATTGTGTGGAAAATAATCGACTGATCATATCGTGGAAATATAGGCTAATTTCACTCACTAGTAGAGGATCCAGCTTTTTCAGGTTGTCTAAGCAGGGCAGCTCCTCCATCAAGGCAAGTGGCTCACCCTGGGCCAAATTCAGTAGAAATTTCCTCATATGATGGGAGATCTCAATGTAATGCAAACCATTGATTCCTAAGGGTGGCGGATTGATCCAGGAATATCTCGGTGGCCACCCACCTTGTCCAGCTGGCTCAAAACAGTTTTTTGGCAACTTACTATTTTTAGCAGTTTTTCTATTCCTAGACTTCTGGGGCCATTTTGAGGGCCTAAATGATTCTTTTTCATGATAATACACCTTAAATATTTCCTAAGGCTTTGATTGAACCCCATGAATGAATATCCCCATCAATAAATTTCCAATGATCTATCGTGCACCCTAAACAGTGATCGTATGCAAAATTTACAACCCCGAGAAATTGATATACTAACTTACCCCAATGGGGCCCACATGACTTTTGGTGCTTCATCTCCTTGGGTTAGGTTTTTGGATTCCTAGATTTTTGGCATTCATATTTATTGTAAAAATTCCTTCAGAGCCTCTATGTACTCATATTCTTGTGAATGAGCGTAGTCGTCACATCTCTTCTCAGAGATAAGTTGCCACCATTCTAGCAAGATTGTTTCCAGACTGCATTTTACAGTTTTCAACATATTTCTTATTTAACAGAAGTCAAGTTTTATTGTATCTCCATTATTTTTCACTGTGTATATGTTTTAATATTATAAATGTGTGGTTTCATTTCGTTCCTCTCATAAATCTGGATCATCTAGATTCCAAGGAAGTTGGTTAGATATTGAAGCTATAAATAACAAACCTAATGGGTCATTATCATCATGTTCATATCGTTGTTATGTAAAAGATGTACAATATGAATTGTTATGTTCTTATCACAATGATTTGTTCTTAAGTGTTGTAACAGTGTCTTTAGACACCACCTTCTGTATTCAAAAATTATTCCTCTTCAATTATCTATATTTTTGTTTGTTCATTGTGTATCAGGTTACACCCAATCCCCCACATAGAGGAACTGGGAGTTCGTAATCAAAAGCAATCTCAACCACTATTTTTTTGGAATATTGTTTTATGCTTTTCTATTTGAACCTAAAGAGGACAGGGATCTCATTTTCAGAAATGGGCCTTACTTTTTTGTTCAAGGGGATTGTACTTGAATAGGTGGACTCTATATTTCAACCCTAAACATTAAATTCACTCAATTGTTTTTTTTTGGGTTTTTTTTTCCTATATTCCTCTCCACTTATGGAATGAGGACACCATGCATAGCATAGGTAAAACTCTAAGAAAATATATTAACAAATCATAACCAAAGGATAATATGTTTTCATGTGCCTAGATTTATGTTGAGGTGTATCTGGAAAAGGGCCTTCCTGAAGAAATCATGTTGACTATTGACAATTGGAAGCATATATAGGTTCTATATTATGAGAAAATACCCTTAAAATGCAATTATTTCCATGAATATGTCCACTTTGTGAAATATTTCAGAAAAAAAAAAACCTCAAGTCACTCAACTAGTCGAAGACAACGACAAGCAATGACAAACAGTCAAGAAAAAAATGAGTGCAAAGCACGTTGTAGCCCCATTAACCTCTAAATAAGTCTCATATAATCTAGGAATGATGACCCCCTCAATCTCAAATCATTCAATCCAAAAAGTGATCGGAGTTGATCCCACTCAGTTGCCCCTTCTTGAATAGGTCAACAAGTCTCCAACTCACACCAAGGGAGGAGGATCAAGTTCTCAAGTAAAAATGTATGAAGTATTATCCCAAGTCAAACCCATTCCCTTTTTAGAAATTTTAGATGCTTCCCCTTTTGTTCTGAGGATCCACTCGATGCTCATGTATAACACACCCGACCCCTAAATACTCTTTTAATGAGTAGGGCATCATAATTTTGTTTTTCCTAACTATCTCAAATCCTAAATCCGGGATCTCCATTGTCTATTGCTCGCCCTGAGCATTCTAATGGTAGACTCCACACTGAAATTTGAGTTCTGGTTTGCAATTTATTGCCTCTCGAAGCTCTTCAAAAATTATTAGTCAAGGGACACATGGGTTCATCTCATACATATCACCCAGACTTCCCCAAAGTCATGAATCTTCCAGTGCTCCTATATTTACGGTGGATATCTATCCACCATTTAAACCGACAATGAATATTCCTCTTTATTAAGGCATACGCCTAATGATACTTCGGCATTCAGTGTTCAGTGCCCTTTTTTTTCCATGCATGAGATCTCCCAAAGTCTCGAACTCGCGAAGTCCCATAAGCTTGCCACATGGTTTTGGCCTTCAAGCCCTTCGGTCTCTCTATGATACAACACTCCTGAAGTCTCAAACTCTCGAAGTCTCAAAGTCCCAAACTCTCGGAGTCTCGGTCACATCACTAACCACTTTAGCCAGGCAGGCACGTATCAGAGGTTGACACATAGCAAGGGCCAGGAGTGACACGTGCCTGCATCAGGAGGTGACACGTGTCACACTCTAATAATCATAAGGGATCTGCAAAATGTCCATATCTCTATGCCACATGGCACCTTAGTTGTGAGTCCACGTCACCCTAGATGATGTCAATGGGCCACGTTAACCCCAGAAAAATAGCCTGCTAACGTCCTTAAGATCTCACGGTCGAGGTTTGTCCATGTCGATCCATAGATCCATGGCTCATGTTTCTTCACAAATCATGGATTTTGGGCTTATCAACTCACCACATCTCGAATCCCATGGAGGGCCAAGTCTCCAGACTATCGGATCTGGCACCACGTGTTCCCTACCTGCCAATGGTTGAGATTTACTTCATTGTTTTGACTTTGATAGTCTTCACACTTTGAAGACTCTCAACTAAGTTCCTCTAGAGTACCAAGTCTCTGAACTATAGGATCTCCTACCATGTAGCTTCTCATCCAATGGCTCTGGTCCAACGGACGACATTTGACAAGGGACAAAAGGGGGCCACGTTTCGCTCCATGAATTGTCCTAGTTAGTTGTGCAGTTAAGAGGGGTCCTCAACGAAATCTTTAGATCGATGGTTGAGAAGGATCCCGAAGGATCCGAGGATCGACGATCTAGGTCACTTCATAAATTCGACATTCGGGAGTTTTGCGTGTAACTTCTATCTTCCTCCCGGAGCACTGAATTCTGAACCACGCTCGATCTATTGCCACGTGCACCTAGCGTTCATGGCCAGGATTTACTCTGGCTTGCAGAGCTTCGGGGAAACTGGCACATTCATGTGTTCACACTTCGATACCGTCAGATAACCGAACTTCTAGATAGTCGTTGATCTATGGACACGCATCCCTCTGCTCCCAACTATCCAGATTAACTTTGTGACTCCAGCATTCGGTAGTTTCAGCGTTAGACCACCCCCATTCTCCTGAATTGGTACTTTTTAGAAGTACTTAGAGGTACCCCCTCACTAGGTTTGATGTAACGGTTGAGAGAGATCCCCAATGGATTCCCAGATCCATGGCCCTCATCAATTCATGACTTCGACCTTCGATTGTTTTCGAGGGTTGTGAAGTTATATGTCCCAGAGCTCTGAACTCCTGAAGTTCCAAAGCCATAGTAGCTTCACTCCTTTCAGGCTTAGCGAGGGGTTCCCAGCCCTGGTTCATATGGGTCTTTCAAAACTTCTCATGGGCTACATGCTTAATTCTTGGTCATGAATTTGTTAAGGTCATGGGTATGATCCCTCGGACACATACGTGAAATGTCTGAAGGAAGATACCTTCCTTCACAGAGTTTGAACTTGACATTCCTACTAAGGTAGACTCTAGAGGTTGGTAGGACTTAAACATTTTGGTTAATCCTACCCTGACTCTTCTGCAAAATCACATCCCATAAATCTCTAGTGGCTAGGTTGAGGTAAACAGAAGGCCATGTAAATATAGTAGTTTACAGAAGCAAGTGATCATTTCTAATAATTGTTAGAACATAGTAAAACTTAACCATAAACACAGAAATTCAATCATCACATCCATTGTATTACATAGAGTATGAAAATACTTATCAGAAACTGGAAACTGTGAGGCGACTGTTGAAAGGGGTGTTGGTTTCCACCCAACTATAGGCACACCCACTCTTGATGGATTTAACATTGGCCACAACCGAGCTATACCATGATTCTTTGAGAGAGATTATTTCTCCTTGCTCAACGACAGTCAGGGACGGACGTTACTCTCCTCCACCCACGTGATCTTGGCGACCGGTTTTCTCTATACCAAGCAAGGAGATTTGCACGAGTACTTCCACAATCACTAGTCAACCTTGTTTATCATCTTGTAGAAAAAACCTTGCCCATGGCTTCTTACATATAGAATGATATTGCTTCTTGGTTTCCCTCTCCACTCTTGAGTTGAACAATGCTCTCTTCTCTTCTGGAGATCATTTTCTCCACTCTGCTTCCTTGCAGATCTGCCTCTCCCTCGAGTTCTTTCCTTTCTTTCCTTCCTCAGCAGGATTGTCTAGGTCTGAATTCCCAACTCATGATCAGGTTTGGAAGCCTTAAATATGGGTACCTTGCCCCATGTCCTCATTAACTCTTGAGGAGGGCCTTCCAACTCCTAGCCTAACTGGTAATTCATTTTGGGGTCAGAGGATTGTTGAGAAATTACAACCAGTAAGGTATTGGTTTGGTGAGGGTCATATCAACCATTCTTAGTTTCCCTCACCATCTCTCTCATAGAATCCATGGTCTATATTGGAAAAATCCCCCTTTTAGTAGTTATTCAACACTTATCTATTCTCTATTAATAACAGAAAATACATACATTGACCCCTTCATACAAAGGTTCATCAAATCAAACATTCACACATATCTAGTCCTCCATAGTCACTTGGCCAATTATAGTTATATTTACAAAATGGGGGAAACATGGGTATTACAATCCCTTCCCCCTAAAAGGAATATTGTACTCAATGTTCTATCTGTCGATGTGCTATGTTTGTACAGAAGTAAACAAAAATGGATATGCATGTTTCATGGCATCCTCCATTTCCCATGTAGCCTCATCTAGGCCAAAGTGTTTCCATTGCACCTTGGCCTATGCAATGGTTATGTTCTTGAGTGGGGTTTCCTTACTTTCTACTATGCATTAAGGTTTTGGCAGAAATTCTCCCTCGGGTTCTACCTAAATCACAAACCAGACAATAATACGATTAGAATCATGTACATATTTATTTAACAATGAAACATGAGAAACATTATGTGCCTTCACTGTGGGAGGAAGTGTTATATTGTAGGCTACATGTCCCACTCTATCCAAAATTTCAAAGGTTCTACAATAACGAGGTTTCATCTTGGCACAAGATCTCATCCTCAAGGATATTTTCCTTGGTATGACTTGGAGATACACATGATCCCCTACTTTGAACTCTCTAGGAGTCCTTTTCCTATTTGCATAGCTCTTTTGTCTATCCTAGGCTATTTTCATATCCTGTCTGATCTAAATTGCTTGTTGTTCCATTTCCTTTAGCATATATGTCCTGATTGTAGCTCTGTCTATTGGGTTGTTCGAGATTATTGGAAGGTTGCATTGTCTACCATAGAGGGCTTCAAAAGGGCTCATTTTTAATGACTTTTGATAGCCATTGTTGTAGGAAAATTCTACCAGTGGTAGGTAGTCTTCCCACTTCTTGGGTTGATGCATTACATGCATCCTCAGCATGTATTCTAACACTTGGTTTACCCTCTTTGTCTACCCATCAGTTTGAGGGTGATAGGTTATACTAAAGAGAAATTTTGTTTCGAAACTAGCAAACAGAGATTTCCAAAAGTTTGAGGTAAATTTTGCATCTCTGTCAAATATAATTTTCTTAGGCATGCCATGTAGTATAAATATCTCTTTCATGAAAATACTAGAATTATATATTGCCTTGCAAGTTGACTTGATGGGAATGAAGTGAGCAGCCTTGCTCAGTTTGTCCACAACTACCATGATGGCATCGTTCTGTTTGGTTGATTTTGGTAATCATGTGATGAAATCCATGGAGATGGTTTCGCATTTACATTCGGGAATCGATAGGGGATTTAATAGCCATGTTGGGTACCGGTGCTCTTCCTTAACTTTCTGACATTCTAGACACTTATCTAAGTAATCAATTGTGTCCTTTTTCATTATGGGCCAATAAAATAGTTTCCTAGTGGTCATGATCATTTTCTGATAACCAGGATGACTAATATATGGTCTTTTGTGTAGTTCATCCATTATGAACCTCTTCAAGTCGTCACAATTTGGAATATACAATACACCTTTGTAATTTATAAGGCCATCATCAAACATCTGATAGCCTTCATACTTCATCACTGTGGGCCCTTGCTTCATGTATGATGTCACGGTCTTGAAAAATGCATTTGTTTCTTGTGCACTTTTGACTCTTTATTTGATGTTTGATTTACTGGTGCTTACAGCTACCAAGTGAATCACTTTCATACTACTACTAAGGGCATCAACCACCCTATTCTCCTTTCCTTTGATATGTTTTATTTCAAAATCAAACTCACTAAGGAGAGCCATCAACTTAGCTTGTCTAAAATTGAGTTTTGGTTGGTCAAACAAATAACTCAACCCACTATGATTTGTCATAAGCACACATCTTCTACCTAAGAGGTAATTCCTCCACATGTTTAAATCATGTACTATGGTAGCCAATTCCACATCGTGGGTCACATAATTGACTTCATGCTCATTCAATTTTTTGGATTCGTAGAAAATCGCATGTCCTTCTTGCCTAAGGACTCCTTCGAGACCTTCCTTGCAGGCATCTATACACAAAAGGAATTCCTTATTTGGGTCTGCAATATTCACTAGAGGCACATTGGTTAGAAGGTATTTCATCTCTTCAAATATTTCTTCACATTCTGATGTCCAACTGAATTTAACCCCCTTTTTCTAAAGGGAGGTGATTGGGAAACCAATCTTGGAGAATCCCTTTATGAAGCTTCTATAGTATCCTTCTAGGACCATAAAGGATCTAATATCAGATACATCCTTTGGGGTAGGCCAATCCATGATGCCTTTAATCTTTTCAGGATCAACTGCCACTCCTTCCATAGAAATAACATGGCCTAAGAAATGGACTTGTTCTTGGAAAAATTAACACTTACTAAGCTTAACATAGAGTTGATGTTCTCTTAGCACTTGATGTAACATACCCAGCCACCCAGGACGGGTCATTCCACTTGAAACTATCATGCTCTGATACCAATTTGTAACGTCCCCCGACCACCCAGGCCGGGGACACGCCACTAATTCAAAACCAAACTGCTCTGATATATATATATATATATATAGTGAAATTTAACACATATAGACATTCTTCTCATACACATATTCATGCGGAAGTGACAGTAAACCCATACATGCAATAAACAGAGGCAATTTTGATAAAATTCATACATATACTTGAATATAGCATGTAACATTAATATATAATTGATACTTATATTTTTATTAGAAGACCACCAACTGTGTGAAGACCTTCCACAAATCTCCCAGGCTTAGACCATGTTGCTCCAAGCTATCAGCAGTGGATCACCCCTGAGATGGGACTAAAATCCACCCAAGGTAAAGGAAATCCTAGGCTAATATGAGACTATGGAAAGCTACATAATGCAATAGGAAGGATTCCCTCCAAGGATCCTACTTACACCCACTGCTCACAGACTCTCATTCCCTGCATTTCTATCCCACCTCGAGAATATACACCTTCATTGTTCCACAGTCCATCGGCTGCTCCACTTCCCTTCCAAGGCTTCAGCAACAAGCCAGATCAGGAATTCTCAGAGCTCTATAGTTGTTGTTGGACTCCCTCCATGAGAAATCACTTCCCTGACATTGTATCTCACCTAGAGAGAGTTGTTCATAGGCTTAACAACCCGCTTCTTCAACCCACGGGCCTGACAACCCGCGTCTTCAAACCACAGGCCTGACAACCTACTACCTATGTCCAGCTCTTAAGTCCAATCGGTAGCCACTGTAGCATAAATCGGGTAAGGCAGGGTACAGGCTCAGAAAAATACCAGTGCGTGCAAGATACAGAGGTTCACGATGGAAGAGGGTTCAACAATGGTGGAAAAGGCTAGCTGTGTGCCTGCTCAGTGCGTGAGGGAATGGGACAATCTGATGGAAATAATGGTTAGTGAACCCCACAATGATGCAATTTCCCACATAAATCTGCATGTGTCATGGATGACACTTGGCTCTCTAGGAGATCATTCCTCTCCACTTGGAATTCTTTCCTCCCCCAAAGGAACTTAGGATAACATGGTTTATTTCCCAAGATTTAGTATTTTAGGAAATACATTATAATATTCCCTTGGGTTAAGCCCTCAATCTTAGCCCCTTTTTCCTATCCTATAATCCCCCTTCCCTTTCCCTTCCTAGTGGATCTTAATGTTGTGAGGGAAATCTCCTTACGGACTAGCAAATAGGGTTATGCTTTGCATGCAGATATGACCAAGAGAAAAACTACTTTCTACCTTCGTCCCCAGATTTAAATCCTATTTCTTTTCAGTAAAACATGGCTAGATCAACCTACCTCGTTCCAACCGTTTGATGTCAATCCCTTGTCGCACTTGATCACTTGTTCGCAATTCTCATTTCCAATGCTGACCTGCATACAAGACAAGCAACAACTACACATACATCTTACCTATAGACTAACAAGTTAGAAATTCAAACATGTATTTAACAAATTATGAATAACTCATCAATTGGGACAGGATAAGCATTTTCTTTATTACTTTGAATGAGTCAACTTACAA
>JASDQU011441409.1:23624-37495 GCA_032191745.1 Picea mariana
CTGTAGTCTCTAGGAATCGCGAGAAAATGCGCAAATTTAGTCAACCTGTTGACCCCTACAAATATGTTGTCTTTACCCTGAGCCTTCAGTAGGCCTGTAATGAAGTCCATGGATGAAATTTCCCATTTCTGCTCTGGAATGGGAAGTGGCTAAAGTAACCTTGCTGGAAGTGTCTGCTCGGACTTGTTCTACTGACAAGTCACACACTCACTGATATGTCTTATCACATCCTGCTTGAGACCCTTCCAAGAGAATCTCTCTCTGACTTGCCTATAGGTTTTGAAGAACCCCTGATGGCCTGTTAATGGAGAGTTGTGTATTGTTGCCAAAATCTTTGTCGTGAGACTGAACCCTGGCACTAGGAAGACTTGGTCATGGTAGAAGATGACATCGTCTATGACTCTATACCTGTCGTCCTGTACCTACCCATCCAATATCTCACAAGCGAACTTGTTCTTGGAATATTCCACTAACAAGTGGGATTTCCAATCTGCTAAAATATCCATCAATGAATAAGTTGTTGGTCTCCTAGATAATGCATCTGTTGCTTCACCATGCCTGAAGATACTCTTCATCCTCTTCGTCGACACTGTCCTGGGTGCCCCTGTCGACGTATCCCTCAGTACAAAATCTTCTTCCCCTCACTGTATATGAATCCCATCTCAAGGGTTTGGTAGTTGGTAGAAATCTTGCCTAAGGTGATCAACCATTGGAATCCCAACACCACATATGTGTCAGCTAGGTCAACTACATAGAATGTATCTCTCAGGGTGTAGTTACCTAACTTCACCTCCAAGTCTGGAACTCTGTCCAAATATCCCATCGTGTGGCCATCTGCTACTGCAACCTCAAACCCCTCAAACTCCTTTGTCTGTAGTGCTCGCCTAGCTACCCATGCAGCGTCAATGAAGTTGTGGGTTTCCCCACCATCTACCAAGGCAATGGCCCGTTGTCCCTGAATAATCCCTCTGATCCTGAGGGTGTCATACCTAGGGACTCCAGAAAGGGTCACTATGACTCCCTTTGTTGGTGCTAGTATCTTAACCTCTTTGTGAGGTTKTGGCTTTACCGGTGGCTCTGCCCCTCCCGATTTCGGTGGTCTCCTCGAAGGCTGCTCCTCATGCAATGGCTCCTCCTTTAAGCTAGTGGACTCATTGCCCTGTGCCTGACTGCCCTGTTCCTCCTCATCACTGTCTACGACAACCTCAATGTAATGGATTTGTCGCTTGCCCATGCACCTATGGTCGGGGACCCATGGATCTTTGCAGGTGAAGCATAGCTTCTTCCTCATAAGATCACGCCTAGTAGCATCATCCAACTTCTCCTTACCCTTCCACTCTCTCTGGAATGGTTTCCTATCCCGGTCCTCCTGTGGCACAATGGGTTTGGAAAAAGTTTTGGTCTTCGACACTGAGTTTGTTAGATCTCTAGTGTGCAGGATGGCATCCTGTAGTGTGTGAGATCTATAGGCCTTCGCCCATCCTCTCAAGGGTTCTGTGAGAACCACAATGAAAAGTATGACCAATCTGGGTTCTGAAATATCTGTCACTGCAACGGCTACCCTCTGAAACTCTGTGATGAATGCCTCTGCTGTGCCAGTTTGTCTCAACTGAGCTAAATCTATGAAATGGATCTCTGGATCCCTCCTGTCAAACCTGTCCATGATCCTCTTTGTGAACTCCCTGTAAGAAGTGATGTGGTTGTGACCCAGTGTCACCAGTCCATGATGCCACCACTCATGTGCCTCACCCTCCAAATGCAGGGTAGCGAAACTGATGGCCTCAGTTTCTGTCATCTGGTTGAGCTTGTATTACTTGTCTAGATTCTGTACCCAAGCTCTGGCAGTGCATTTGGATGATCCGTCAAAAGAAGGTATAGTGAGTTTACCTGCTTTTCGAATGAAATCTATGTTTTTCCCCTGTTGATGTTGTTGTTGTCCTCCCCTCTCAGGATCTCTACGACGGTTCCTAAGTCTAAGTCCACAATATTCAACCAAGGTCATATCCTGATGGAACTCCGGTCCCAGTACTGCATACTCTCTCCTGTACTCAAAGATATCCTCTGCTTGTGTGGTCTTCCTCTGTACTACTGGTTGTTGTACTGCTACTGGAGGTCCCTATGGAAGCTAGGGAATAGTGGTTGGGGGATCCTACTCGATGAAGTGTAGGTGCGAGTAGGTGAATGGGGTCTACTGCCTACCCCTGAGTTCCCCTGTGCTGCATGCGGGGCATTTGCGCCTGGAATGCTCCCTGCAAACAATCTATCAACCATCTGTGCCAAGCACTGAGTCATGGTCTGCTGACTGATCACCAAATTGCTAATAACCTGCATGAAGGCTCCATCTGGGTCCATGGGTGTTTTGCCACTACCTTCTGGCCTTTCATACCTGTCTCCCATCATCCTCTCTGCCTCATGCTCTTCCCTTCTCTCTGCTTCCCTATGTGCCTCTTCCTCTTCCTCTGAACTGGGAGGAAAGGAAGGATAATCTGGCATAGGTCTTCTCCTTTCCCTGAGTCTGTTGTAAGTGACATATTAGTCACCTACGTGCTCACGGCCCTCTAGGTTCTCTGTTGAACTCATCGACTTTAGTCACAGACTGGCAGGACTAAAGCTCTGATACCACTGTAATATCCCTAATTCCACAGATCAGAATATATATGCCTCAACTGCCGACTACTAGCTGCAGAAACTGATACTCTTTGGGATTCTAGATGCAGTTAAAGGTTTTGCTTTGTGTTTCAATGGTTCTGAATGTGTTTCTTGTGTTTAACAGTGTATAATCAAACATGCAATAGAAATAAAACACACAACAACTACGACCAAGTATATTATGAAATATGACTGAAGATACAAAACCACATGCGGGGAAATAAAATGAATCTCTCAACTAGATCAAGACTAGATGGATCTTAGCTGGAATACAACAACAATGTTAAATAAAAAATACTCGTGTTGACCACCTATTTCAACTAGGGGGTCAACTCCATGTGCCATGATGATATGTACTTGATGGTGCTACTAGTTTGAAGACTTGTTGGTTCTACAAGGAAATTTTGGCTTCAACACGTGTTTTTGTAATTGGAATTTCCGCTCCCCTGCGTGGGATTATAATGTCATGGGTCTGCATGAATCATAGTTTAGGTCGGTTGCCTAGGACTTCATCATTAGAGGAGTTCCTTTCATCGAGTGTTTTTTTCCTCGGGTTATTAATTTGGCCTAACCAGCTTTATTAATTTCCCTTGAGTTTTTCAGTGCCACAATAATCCTCCAAAGTAGTGAAAGGCGCTCTAATGGTCGAGCCCTATGGTAGCTAGTGTCTAGGAATATTGTAAATGACCATGCTAGACATCTTCTAGAGTCTTGCGGAATTCCGTCGAGTCTATATAGTTTTTTTTAATTTTTTAAAATTACCCATTTAATGGTAATTTTAATTAATTTTTGAGAAAAATTGTAAAAACTAGATCCTTGAGATTTTGATAGGGGTATTTGTGCTCAAAAGAAATGGAATGAGACCCCCTACACCCTTGGAGAAAGTTTCAGCTCAATTGGACAAGTTTTGCTAGGTGTTTGTCCATGAGGAGTCTAAGTCAATCTAAGACAGCGATTTAATTGCTAGAATTGACAAAGTCAAACTTGTCAAAATTTTGTAATTTGAGCAAATTAAGTGGAGAAAGAGTGGGAGAACTTTCCCAAACATTTTCCTAAGCTATCCTAACCCTTTCCCAACCATCACATCACCCCCTCACCTAGTCATTAAGCAAAAACGTCACTCTCCCTAGGAGAAGTGAGCCCCCTTTCTAGAAACTCTTCAAAAAGCAAAACTTAAATAAAATAATAAAGGGAGATTCTTCCTCTACCTTGGTGCGCCTCCCTAGACCTTACAACTCACCATTTGACTTGTCAAAGCATTGCCAACTCACTCCACTCATTACCAAAACCCTAAACTCCTATCAAACCCTAAAAGTGTACCCCCCTTGAGATGCACAATAATTCTTAGATGATGGGCACTTGGGGAGCATCCAAGAGGGGTAACTCTTGGCTCCCAAGTATAAATAAGAGCCTTCCCTCCCTTATTTTACACATCTACTCTTGGTATTGTTACTATGCCAAAATCTCTCTCTCTCTCTCTCTCTCTCTCAAGCTTGTGGCAAGTATTTGCCCAAGCTTGCTATTGAATAAAATAAATCTTTGGAGGATCCATGGTGTTGAGTCTTCTTGGTGCCATCTTGCTACATATGAGGTGATCTTGTTCTTGTTTATTTTTCTTGTGTATGCTTAGCTTATAGATCTAGAGTAGGAACTCCAAGCAAAGTATTTTGCATGGATAGATTTGTGGAAGTATTATCATAGATCTAGAGAAGTGTTTATATGAGTATTACAGATTATTTTGTTTTACCATCTAGATCTATTCACATCCTCTCTATTTTTGTAACTTTTCTCACATGATTTGCGGGTTGCCTAAGGGTTTGGAGTGAAGATTTCAGATCTGAAAATCTCTCTTTTCACCCACTTAAACCCTCTAAAAAAATTTGTTTCATATTTCTGTTCTTTTCTATACTTCTTTGGACATTCTAACATACCTAGATAGAGCTTATAAACATATTTTACTCGCTGAAATTTACACAGAAAATTTATGGTTTTTACAACAGAAATTTTCACAAGTTTTTGTCACTTTTTGCAGCATTTCCAGCAAGTTTTGCTTGCTGATTATTTGCAGGTTGGTGACATTTGGGAGTGATTACAGCCCATTTGGGGCATCTACAAGTCAAATATCAGCCTCCCAAAATTGGGTAACAAAAACCCTCTTCTTCTCTTCTCTTTCTCACATATTAAACAAGCCTAAAAGGCTTGCATTCCTCTCTTGTAATTAATTTCTGCATTTCTTTCATTTTGCCTACACCTTGGAGTGAGCTTGGTTAAGCCAACCCCCAAAATCGTAAGGCTAGATTAGTATTTGGTTATTTGTTTCTTTTATGTGTTTAATGGTTAAAATAATCTAGATCTAAAAATAACAACTTAATGCTAGCTTAAGCCCATGGAGGCATAACTAATTTACTTTGCTCATCTTGTTCATTTCTTTTCATTGCAAGTCATTTCCATTTAAGTGTCTTGCTCTTAACTTAATAATCTTTAAAAGTACTTTCCTTTATGTCTTGCAATTTACTTTCTTTAAGCATTGTATAATCTTGTAATTAATTTTCAAGCTTTTACTTTCTTGCAATTTTAAGTTTAAGTACTTTACTTTTTCAAGTCTTAATCTTTCAAGTACTTTCCTTTTACATTGCAAGCACACTTTCTTTCAAGTAATACATTGTAATCACTTCCAACTAATCTAACTCAACTTAATTCACTTAAGCTCAATTTACTTTTAAAGCCTAAAATTTACCTAGCTTAATAGGTCACCAACCACTGTCTCAACTTTTCCAACAAAAAGAGAATTTAAGGAAGAAGCAGGGGGTGCTAGATCAGGGACGGTCTCACGGCACTTGGTGTCCTCCCTGTGGAGTACTTCTTTTCCTGGATATACCTGTGGAGCTAGAGTGTGGACTTGTTTGCCTCACTTATTGAGCACCCAACAATTCTTTTGGTACAAGCGGGGAGAGTTTTTGGGTTGCCACTTAGTCTAAGATTTACACTTAACTTAACAACTTTATCAATCCTAATCAATCCACTTAACCTTGAGTAATCTACATTGATACATCTTTATGGTTTATGCTAAAGTTACATATTGCAAACACTTAACTTTTACATCTACATGCAATTTTACTTTAATCATTTGTGGGTTTGACTAAGTAATCTAAAGTTGTGCTTTAGCTCTTGGAGGCTTCTTTGCAACGTTTAATTTTGAGCTTAAATTGTATTTTGGTGTGATTGGTCTCCTCCCTTGAAGTTGCACATCCCTTGGAGGCTTCTTCATTGCTTGGAGCTTGTGATTGTACATGCCGGTGAAACTTCTCCTTGAGTTGCGCATCCTTTGGAGGCACTCTTGTTTGGGATAGTTGGCTTGATGTATTGTGGTTCACTTTATCTTTGAGCAATATCTTATTAACCTGCACATTCAACTTCATTTCAAGATTAGTGGCTAGTTAGTTTCTTTGTATCTTGCTTTGTCCATTATTGTATCATTGTATTATCATTGTTGTATCTCTTAGTTATTCTTTAGATTCTTTAACTTTGTAGATAGTTCTAAATCTTGTATCTAGTAATTCATTATGTAATCTAATTGTAATCTTTTGTAAAACATAACCCTTTAACTTAGTTGACCCCATTACCCAACCTTAGGCACTAGTCTTAGTTGACCTAGGGAAAGGTTTGCTTTTGCATTGAAAATTTGCATTTGCATTGTTGACTCATATAGGCTAGATCCCCCTAGACCTTTAACCAATTAAAATTAACTCCTAGAACACATCTAGTAACTCACATAGTAACTAGGGTCTACCCCCCTTGGCTTCCCTAGGAGTAAGCCTAGACGGAATAAGTTCAAGTCAAGGTGACGATGGGCTTGAACTTAGACATTGTGTCTCCGAGGACACACCAAGTGGATCGGACTTAGTCCACGTTTGCAAGTGTATATAAGGACGGCAACAACCTAGATAAAGAAGAATGTTGGATCAATGGGTGAGAAGAACTGACGGAAACTACTGCATGCAACCGACAGCTCACACGACAACTGCTAGAAGATTGGAATGTTCGCCCTGGTGGCTAAACTCCTCAGATGACCCTGTAAACTATCTCAAATTGTATGCCCTACCCTCAAACACCCTCTTGGTAACTGTATGCCTGCAGATCAATGCTCTGTTGATCTGTGTGAACCCGGATGGGATCCCTTGGGGGGTTGTGCCCCTCCTGAGCTCAACTGATGTGCCCTGGTGATTCCACTGTCAGAATCTGGTTGTATCTTTCTTAAACTAAGCGCCCTAGCCTCCTCTGTAATGGGTCGGAAGGGTTTCCCCGGATCTGGTCCAGTGATCTCTCTAGAACCTTGAATGTGCCTCCCCAAGTGTTGCGCCCTCACTGGCTAACTGGTGCGCCCTAGAGGATTCCTCCATCGAAATCTGATGAGTAACCTCTCAAAAGATGCGCCATGCCTTTCTCTCAACTGGGTCGGAAGGAAATCTTTGGATTCTCCCTGGTCGAGACAGGATAATCCTCTGAGTCTCCCAACTCTCACACCCTCTCCCTGCAAAAGTGCACCCTAGCTATTTGAACCTACAAAATCTGCTGCTACAAACCGATGAAAGACTTGAATGATCTTTCCGATGACTATGGTGTGTCTCTCAACACCGAAATCAACCCACTAGTGTCTTCCTCCTAGAATCCACAATCTCCATTAATTCGCATGAACCTGTGTTTTCTCCTCATAGCTCAAATGTCAAATCATAAACATGCATAATCAGAAATTAGGTCGCTTTTCTCCTCATATACCTTTCCAAAACCCTAATTCTCCGTTGACCTCTAAATTTAGCTCCTTCACTTAGGCACCCCTCTATTTTTGGCTCAAATCAATTAAAAGGCGCTTTCACTTAATGCCACTTTCGAAATATAACATTCCCTAGTGAAATCACATCAAATGACCCTGTATCCCTTGTTTCTCCCTGTCTATAGTCTATAGACTACTAAGCCTTCCTCTTTGGAGCTCCTACTCAGAAAGGGACATTACAGAATAGAGATGCACTTTTCACAATGAGATCAATCAAATTGAGGCTTACTAATATTTTCAACATGCAAATAGGGTCATAGACTCTACTCATTGAGAATGAGGAATGGGTCTCCACTCCTCTTCTATTCTGCTCCTTTGGTTGGATAGGCCTCACCGAGCAGGTACAAAGCGTGTTTTCCACCTCAGTGACTGCTACACTTGATCACTGCCACTAGATCACGAACAACTAGTATGATCAATACTGTAATGAACACTATTACCCTCTCTCACCTAGGGGTAACTAGAGGAGATCATGTCTCATGGTCCACAATGAAGATAGTGATCCCAGAGGAGATCATGTCTCAAGCACCAAGCGCTCCCTCTACAAAGGCACTCATGGAGATGAACCCACACGTGTCCTTGCATGTCAATGACACTATGACCATGACACCATGAGCATGAAGTAAACCCCATGCCACCTCATTCATTTATACTTACACTTTGAAGGGTTTCTCATGAATTACTCCTCAACTTGGGTACTGGCACACCTAATAGGATCTAGTGATGGCCCTCCCATACTTAAACTTCGCAAATTTCACAAACTCTTGAGCTAGTATGAAGTTTGGAGAAGATACCTAATGTGAATTGCTTATGTGGCTCTTGTATTAAGTAGTGGCCTACTTTATATGATTCTAATGACTGTTGTATCTTGTAATGCTTTATTTACTTGATTCTGTGGAATTTGTTTGATCATGATGCACCCTTGACATGGTCCTTTGGAGGACATTTTCATGATGATGCCCAAGACATTGGGGAGCGTTGGGTGCATTGATGATTTGGCTTACCTTGGGACACCTTCCCACACCTCCTGGACCTTGGATGTTGGAAAGATGAGCTTGGACATTGCAGAWGTGGCTTGATGGGCTACATAGGGGCAAGAAGCCCCTCACCATGGACATTGTTTCCCTTTGAGGATTTGAGCTTGGGATCGATTAYGTGAGCATTAACGATGATTGTACACCTCTTGGAGAGGTTGTTGAGCTTTCTCCATCATGACGTCACACCCTAGCCCTTGGACATTGCACATGTTGATGATGTCATGCATGATGTGATTTGATGCTTGCTTGGGCCGACCTAGCATTGGTGATGATGAGTTGGCACCCTTTGATGAGGAGATGAGGAGATGACACCTTTTAACGAGGAGACATGACCTTCCATGATGCTTGGACCTTTTGGGCATGGACATGGCCTTTGGAGGCCTTTATGCCCCTTGAGGAGATGACGTCACCCTCTTGAACCTCTTACACTCACATGCATACTTTTAACAGAACATTTTTTATGTCTTAACATTATTTGGTTATGTTGGAGGCTATTTTAGGGATCGACCTAGACCTATCCACCTTGTATCATGGACTAATCTCATTTTTAGGGGCTTTTGAGAGGTAAAGCACTAGGGTTTCCTCGTATAAAAGGCTAGCACTTCCCTCATTTGAAAATCATAACTAACACTTGTGGAGAATCACTTCTCTCATCTTCTATACTTCTTTTCCATCATGGAGTACTTGTGCGCACCTCTTGGAGAGTGATCTTGTGGATGTTTCTTCATATTTTGTGGATGATTCATGCTCAAGGGTTTCCTCATGCTCAACGACTTGGTTAGTAAGTGTTCTTTCTAAATATTTGATGGTTTATTCTTGGTGTTTTAAGTAAATGCTTTATCAAATTGGTAATAATTTGCATGGTATCTTGTTCTCCTTGGATAAATTGTGTTTTGGAACCCTAGGAAGACTTGCAATTCAGCTCCCTTCCCTTGTTTCCATTCATTTTAAGCTTGTTGAAGCTTATAAGGTTGATTTTAGGGCCTGTGAATGTACTCCCCTAGATTTACTCTTATTGATTAAATTCTAGAGCTTGTGATTGTACTCAAGGGTTTTATCACCTTGGTCCTTTGTTAGAAGCCTTAGAAGACATAGAACGACATTTAAGGTTTGTGATTGTATTCCCCTATCTTGTTTTCCTAGAGGTTTTGGTCCTAGGGCTTCTGATTGTACTCCCCTAAGGTTTTATCCTTGTGTTTTCTTGCTTTTATCCTCCATAGAGGTTGCATGATAGACTCCATATGCCCAAGGAACTAGATGTCACTAGTCCTTTCTCCTTTGCAAGTGATTTAAACCCTGGTTTAGCTCTCTCTCTCTCTCTCAAAGTTTTTTGTCAGTTCTAGGTTGTTGATTTTTCTATATAAGATGATATATGATAGATGTTTTATTACAATGATGAGTGTTCCATATATAGAGAACATATGGTCACCATCCATGAAAGGATGCGTCCCTTGGATAATAAATAACTATTTATTATTACTTATTATATATATTATTTAATAATCAATAATTATATTATTAATTATTAATCTAGGAGAATGTCTTCCCGATGTTGTCCAAACATCAACACTCCCTCTCAACGAGGGAGACATTCTGCATCATGCAAAGCTTGTCTCTAAAGTATACAAACTTCACCCTAGACTCATGACACTTGTCTATCAGTCCTTGGAGTCGATGTCTCTCTCCAACTTGAATCGAGGGGAAAACCCCCTTGTAGCTCTCCCTCTGAGCCAATTGACTCTCTCTGAGATCAGACTCACTCTTGGTCCGCATGTGATAGCATGTAGCATCTCGATTCTTAATCATTCCTAGTCAAATCAACATGATTAAGGAGAAAGACTACACCTGGGCCATGTTAAAATTAGATTAAAAAGTACCTAGGCAAGTGTTTCTCATCACCTAGGCGCCTAAGGGGTGAGAAAGTGCCTAATGTGGACCCTTGTCATTTAATTTGTGAGATGCAAATTAAAAGGTGACTTTTTGAGACTTAGGGAAAGTGGGTGAATAAATTGATTTTATCCCCACCGTTGATCTCATCTAATCTCAACCGTTAGATGAGATGACCCTTGAGATTCCCTCATGAGGTCGATTAGGGTAAGGAGGGCGAACCCATTGTGGTTGTTTTCACATTTTTGAGAGAGCAAGAGCAGATTTTCGAGTTTGAGGAAGAGGCCATTTTTGCAGAGCTAGGGCACACATTCCAAGGCTACAAACTAGCACAAAAAACGATGCAGAAGGTACAACATTAATATCAGGCTGTACTGTACAGATTGAGCATGTCGTGCAGCATTAAAAGCAGGCACAGAAATCGAGGAAGAGTACAGTTAAGGAAAGAGGCCTTATCGTACAGATTTTCGAGTTTCGTATAGCAGGAAACAAGCACGAAAATCGAGGCAAAAAGTACAGCTAAGTTAATAGTCTATACTGTACGGATTTCGTATGGTCCGTACGATTGTTATTCTTGCACAGAAATAGAGGAAATTTTCTGTGGTAATTTCTAGGTGGTTTTGGCACATTTTCCAAGGCAGTCGTACAACATTTAATGCTCAGTTTTTAACTGTAACAGTTGGCACATATTTCGAGGCAGTCGTACAACAAGGAGGGACAAAAAACGAGGAGTAGACTTGTACATGAGTGCAGGAAATTCTAGCACAAATTTCGAGGAGTTTTGCTCATTTCCTATGTGAAGACTTGGCATGGTTTTTGAGATAAGTTTGTCATTAAATTTCTGAAGATGAATATGTTGTAACAGAATTTCTCTGAAGCTCACAATAATAAAAACTCCCTCTCTCACTGGTTTTCCCCTTGTGGGTTTTTCCAGGGTCACTGTTAGACCAAAAATCACTGTGTCATTTTCTGAGTTTTATGTGCTGCTGATATATTTTATTTCTGCATTAAAACGATGTTCAGAATCGTCATGTTACAGTTCTGAAAAATTATTTTATGCTGAGTTTAATTGGCTGTCATAAATCTGGGTTTGGGCATTAAACATTGGCTGAAAAATCTACGAGACTGAAACTGGGTTGGGGTCTGAAATTTTACATGGTATCANGTGGTAATTTCTAGGTGGTTTTGGCACATTTTCCAAGGCAGTCGTACAACATTTAATGCTCAGTTTTTAGCTGTAACAGTTGGCACATATTTCGAGGCAGTCGTACAACAAGGAGGGACAAAAAACGAGGAGTAGACTTGTACATGAGTGCAGGAAATTCTAGCACAAATTTCGAGGAGTTTTGCTCATTTCCTGTGTGAAGACTTGGCACGGTTTTTGAGATAAGTTTGTCATTAAATTTCTGAAGATGAATATGTTGTAACAGAATTTCTCTGAAGCTCACAATAATTAAAACTCCCTCTCTCACTGGTTTTCCCCTTGTGGGTTTTTCCAGGGTCACTGTTAGACCAAAAATCACTGTGTCATTTTCTGAGTTTTATGTGCTGCTGATATATTTTATTTCTGCATTAAAACGATGTTCAGAATTGTCATGTTTCAGTTCTGAAAAATTATTTTATGCTGAGTTTAATTGGCTGTCATAAATCTGGGTTTGGGCATTAAACATTGGCTGAAAAATCTACGAGACTGAAACTGGGTTGGGGTCTGAAATTTTACATGGTATCAGAGCTGAGTTGAAAGAAGCAGAAATATTTCAGCAAGTCAGAAAATTGGGACAGCAGTCACTTCACCGAACAGAACTTTGAATCTTTCATTTTCAGCAGAAAGGGGTCAATGGCTACAGGTTTGAGACTTGAGGACAGACTTGATGGGGCAGCAAACTTTGGTGCTTGGAAGGAGAGGATGATCTTGTTGTTGCAAGAAAATGAGTTGTGGGATATTGTTGAAAATATCGCAACACATCCTGTGGTCATACCTACTGATGCTACTCTTCTTGCAGCATACACTAAGAAGAGTATCAAGGCTAAGAGGATTATTCTTGATGCCATCAAGGACCATTTGATTCCTCACTTGACGGGGAAGACAAATGACTATGAGATGTGGGAGTCTTTGACGAAGTTGTACCAGAGTACAAATGAAAACCGGAAGATGGTTTTGAGGGAAAAACTGAAGAGCATTAAAATGACCAAGGCTGAAAATGCGGTCACATATCTTACCAGGTTGACACAGGTGAGAGATGAGCTTGGAGCTGTGGGGGAGGCCATAGTTGACAGTGAGCTTGTGAGGACAGCATTGAATGAAGTTTCCAAACAATGGGTTGTTTTTGTAGAGGGCATTGTGGCTAGGGAGAAGCTTCCCAATTGGGAACGTCTTTGGGATGACTTTGTTCAAGAGGAGACCCGAAGAGGTTATGTACATGGCAGTTCATCTACAGGTCATGATGACGAGAATGTGGCTCTTGCTGCCAACAGCAAGAAGAAATTCAAAAAGGGTCCTAAGGGAGGAAACAAATCGAAGGGTGAAGGGAATAAGGACATGAGCAAAGTCAAGTGCTTTGCATGCCACAAGTTTGGGCACTATGCAGGTCAGTGTCCGAACAAGAAGAAGAAACAAACATCGGCTTCAGTAGCGGTGGAAGAATTCTCCACCAAGTTTGACAAGGAATTTTCCTTGGTTGTGTGTCTTTGCACGAGGACCACTCATTCAGATATGTGGTAAATTGACAGTGGTGCCTCTCGCCATATGCCAGGAGTTTGTGAGCACTTAACAGATCTTACTGAGATTGGAGATGTTGAGGTGGTGCTTGGAGATGACCGGGTGGTCAAGGAAGTTTGTTGTGGGACTATATCATTTCAGAGGGAGTCTTTGCCTCCCATGTTGTTGAGAGAGGTCCTATATGTTCCGGGTTTGAAGAAGAACTTAGTATTAGTTTCTGCTATTGAGGAGAGGGGCTATGAGGTCTTGTTCCGTGATGGGCAGGTGCTCCTTTTCCCCAAGGGGTCGGGTATCACTTCGGCCAAAGTGATTGGGACTCGACATGAGAAGCTATACAAGCTCATGTTTCAGCCAGCGAGAGCATTGTTTCATTCTACCAGCAGCAGTGACCTATGTGAACTATGGCACAGGAGGATGGCACATTTGCACCATGGGGCTTTGAGAGTACTGGGGGAGATTGTGACTAGAGTTCCAGATTTCAGAACAGAGCACTAGGGTTTGTGCAAGAGGTGTGCTTTGGAAAAGTACACCAAGACTACTTTTCCTAGCAGTGACAATAGAGCATCAGGTATCCTTGATCTTATTCATTCAAATGTGTGTGGCTCGATGTCTTCAGCATCGTTGACTGGTTTTCTATACTATGTTATATTCATTGATGACTTCTCATGAAAGTCTTGGATTTTCTTCATGAAGACCAAGGGACAGGTCTTCAGTCGGTTCCAAGAGTCAAAGCTCTTGTGGAGAACCA
>JASDQU011441411.1:0-10816 GCA_032191745.1 Picea mariana
CTTTCCTTCTTAGGGTTTAGGGTTGGTGGCCTTGCCATAGCAACACCATCAAACCCTAACTCTCTTGTCCTTAAGTTTGAGTTTCTCCTAAACCATTAGTCTCACTTCAATTGACTCCATTAACCCAAGGCACTAGTCTAGAAGTATTCTTGAGCTTGTTTATGCTTTAAATCTCTTTCAAACTCTTTATTTGAAACCCTAAAACTAACCTAGTGTCTAACCCTAGCGATTTGAACTAACCCTAATGAGATGACGTCTTGCTGATTTTGAACTTGTGTGTGGATAAAAAAGTGCGGCCTCATCATCTCATCATAGCCATAGAGGTTTTATGCTATTTCATTGGTTGAATTTGCTACAACGTCCACTTCTTGGCTAGCTAACCCTAGAACCTACAACATAAATTATATAGGTGACGTCACACCTTTTTATCTCTTGTTCTACTTGCAACGTTGTGACATTTGTCATCTCTTTTGATAGGTTTTGAGCCATTGATTACATCTATAAGCTTGATTGGTAAAACGTTGTGCTCTTTCCCTTTCAAAATAACTTATTGATAGGGCTGACGTCATCTACATTGCAGCAACAATATGTATGACGCAACAACTTTGTTTATATGAGCTTATTTGAGATATTTATTGCATTTGTGATTTAATACAAGGATTTAATTGTGAACGTTGAATGCTTTTATCTCTCATGCATTTATTGAGGAAGTGATATAAGTCATTTGTCTTTGTTTAGCCATCATTGACTTCATCAATAATAGCATTGATCATTGCTCATATGTATATTTGAGATAGTCATTAAAGCTTTTGAAGTACTAACCCACTGCAGCACATATTCTAGTTTTATCTGTTTTATCTCGCAAACAGGTGCCATCCAGTGGAACAATATTTTATTTGACTATCTCTATTGGCAGTAATCTGTAAAGGGAATCTCTCACTTTGATCCATTATACCTTTAGCCCTTTGGAAACCCAGATTACATAGGGACGTCTCCCTTGGACTAGCCATCCTAAATAGAAAGAGCCCCCCATCGAGGTGACAGTGAGTGGGGAAGCTCCTGTTATGCCGTTTTTAAGCCTTGACTCAAGCTACTCAAACCTTTCCTACAAACCGTGCGATAACAGGCACAAAACTCCATCGTTCTCATATGTCCATGAAGAGTGTTGTCCATGCATCGTATTGTATTTTAAGGCACTTCCATAAGCGCCATAATCGCTAACGTGGGAATAAAACTCTAGTGAGCAATATACAGCCTGCTACATAGCATTGAACTTTGTGACAGGTGGGCAAGCGGTATATACATTGTCGGATCACCTTGATATGTACACCAAGATATATATGACAATGTATATATTTCCTACCACAGCATTCAATAATGCACAACAAGTTTTATATTTTTCACCTAAAACTCTTCCAAGGTGAGGACTCCATCTGTCTCAGTGACTATTTCAACCGGTTGTACAGATCCTCTTCATCCATGTCGGAATGGGAGTGAGGAGGTGGAATACTCATCTCTATTTTTCCCGTTGGACCATCATCCACTGACATCGGGTTTAGCACCATGGAAGATGCAACCATTCTCACCTTCCTTTTTATTATCAAACAATTTCTACTCTCATTCTCAACCACCCCAACATAACCTTAGCTTACATGCATCCATGGTTTCTAGAGTCCTCCTCCCATAGCATTTGAGGATAATGTTATTTGAGACATGAATCACATGGACCGGTAATAGATTTAATCCATTTCCATATAATTATATTCATAATGTTGGTGTTTTCCTATCTTCATGACTGAGCACCCACAAAATCCAAATCATTTCGATGAAGTCGGAAGCGATCACGTGCAGATAGCAAGATGAATATTAAGATTTGGTTGCATTGCCACTGCGATCTCGTGGCACTTTACCCCAGTGATCTTATGCAACTCCTCAGTGATTTAATGCCCTTAACCTTTGCACTCCTGTGGAATTACTCTATAGTGATATTTTCTTAGCGACAATGCATGTCCCCTTCCATGCGATGAGTCTTCTCAAATGGCAGCTTCTCTTTGCACTGCAACAGATTGTGGCTCCCCTCATACAAATCTGATGGAAAAACTAACTAGTGCAAATACAAAACAATCTACTCTCACCTAACTCTCAACCCCCATTTCCCTTCATTTCCCTGGGCTCTCCCATGAGGGAGTCAATCCCATCCATGATCTAATACCATCTTGGAAAATGGGCAAGAGAGTAGACAAATTATTACAGGCCACAAAATTTTGCTTAGAACTCTCTAAATAGAGTACAAATATAAATACATGAAGCTTGTCTCAAGATAGAGAAACTATTTTGGACACAAAATCACTTGGTTAAAGGAATATTTCATCCACACTCCAATCTAGGAAGCTAACTAGTTGGAGAGAATCTCTCAAACCAACTAAGCCTCAACAACCTCCTAAAACCTAGGAAGACACTGGTAGAAACTACAAACTCTACCAATTCATGACCAATAACTCAATAACTAGCATACCCCCTAAGCGGGTGAATGGGAATGTCGAAGTAATTCGAGGGATGTTTTATATTATGTTGTTAATTGGGATTATATAGATACTACAATTAAAATGATTGTATTTTAACTTCTAGGGAGGTTTTATCTTAATGTTGTTAATTGTGATTCTGAAGATATTGCAATTAAAATGATTGTATTTGAAGTTGGTTCACTATTTTGATGATGTTGGGCTCATTCAACTTGTATAAAGGAAACATGGAACGGTCCACCACTATGTACATTGAGAAAAAAAACAGCAATTGGCATTGCAACCTTTTAACTCAACCGTTTATGTGCACCTAAACAATGTGCCCACTACCAACCATAAGTAACGACCTTACATAAAGCTTCTAAATAACCATCTATCTTCCCTTTGTGCATGTCTCTAAACACATGTTTCTATTTATTATAATAAACTTAATTATTTTTAAAATACATCCATGTTCTTCATGAAGTTGTTATTTTTCTCAACATTGCTTACTCGAATTCATTTTTAAACGTTATCCATGTTATTGACAACGTTGTCACTTTTCTTAACATTTAAGTGATAATAATGTGTTTATATGTAATAAAACTCACTAAAGCCGCTTTAAGAACCAATGAGATACAAACTCCTATAAGTTCAACATTCCCCTCATACCTAACTTCTTCTCCGTGCTCAAAAGGTTAATTGATTTATGTAGTGTATGCAGTAGATATTAAGTTAACATCCGTAATAAAAGGGGACCCTCCAAGAACAAGACATGTGAATTTTATAACTGAGGTTTGCACTTGGGGGCCCTGAGCTAGTGCCGCCAGAAGCATCGACATATCTTAATGAAGGCAGTGTGTAAGTTTTAAACCTGTGAAGTAAAGCAATTCATATAGATTCTTAAGCAAAACAAAATTTAATCAATGGCTCATACGTAGAGTACACAGAGATTTTATACCGGAAACCCTCAACCGGGAAAACTTTTCTTATATTCATTATATCAAATTTCACTATTCACCATACAATATATACAATGTTTTTAGGTATTCCGTAGATACCAAAACCCTATTCCCTTAATTCAGGATTAATTTAGTAAACCACTAAAAATAGCAAAATCCGTTAAAAATAGAAAAAACCACCCAAAATAGAGGGATCGTCAGACGCAGTTGTTGAATCTGATGCGCCCACACACACGCATGCAAAGAATATAACACATACCCAACACGGTGAAGAATTGGACACGTTAGATATTTGAAGGATTGAATTATCTTCATAATCATAACCCTTGCATAATTCATAGAGATCTAAATTGCAACAATAGATTTGTGAATGGTAATATTGGTGTTCAGAAGCTCGGGGATCTGGGTTTTGCCTCTATCATGGAAAATGATCATGTTGTGCACACTATCATTGGTACATTGAAATTCATGGCTCCATAATTATATGAAGAGGATTATAATCAACATGTAGATGTTTATTCGTTTGGGATGTGCTTACTAGAGATGGTTACTCTGGAGATTTCTTACAATGAGTTTTGTAATGTTTCTTAGATTTATAAGAAGGTGAATTTTGGTATAGAGCATGCACCATGGGCAAAGGTGTTTGATTCAAAAATGAGAAAATTTATTGAAAAATGTTTGGTGGTAGTGTCAATGAGGCCTTGTGCTGTAGAACTTCTGATGAGCTCTTTTTTATAGGAATCCAAGTGAGCACCTAGTACATGGTACATGCTAGACTCTCCACACTCTATCGAAATGAACTTGTATAAGAATATTTTGTGCTTTGGTACAATTTTGTGTAGTTTAATGCAAAACAAATAACATAATGTAGTATGTAATTTCTAGAGTAAAGTGTTGGAATTATGTACTAAATGTTAACCTGAAGTCTCAAGTATAAAATATATATAAAAATGCATAAATCACACTCTAGGACTCTCAGATTTAAGAATATTACATACATTTTTAGATGATAAATTAATCAAATAGGAATACAAGTGAAATTAGCAACAATGCTACTTATATCTATCACTTCAAAATATTTTAAAGTAGTAGTTGTATGTAGACCAAAGCTAAAATCTAAAATAATTATAAAATACATGAAACTTTAATAAAATATTACTTATGCATAGTCTAAAAACAAAATAGAAATGAAAATGGCGAGTCCACTTTTTGAAAAGTTTTAGTAAAATTGGACTGATCTAGATGTTAATAACTATTAACAATGTCATATGTGTAAATTGAAGGCTTGAAAACCCTTTTAAAATAAATTGATAAACAAAAATTGTGATATATTACTCATATCCATTACACTCCAAAATATAATTGAATTATAACACATGTGTTCTTCTACACTTTTAAGCAAAAAATTGTCAAAGCTATTTAATATCACCTAATTAATTTTAACCTAATAAATAATAATAATATATATTTATATAATTAAATAACCAAAGTTGTTATACTAAATTTAAACTTCATTTAAAATATGAAATATGTTGAAGAAAAAAAAAGAAAAAAAAACATAGGAGTATGGTTTTTATTTTTATTTTAAAAGGGTATGGTATATTTTAGTGTTTGTGCATAAGTTTAAAGATCAATATGATGATAAGTTTATACACTCATTTAATTTTTTATTATAAACTAAATTAAGTTAAATTAAAAGTAACAATAAACTAATTAAAATAAAATTATTATAATTAATATTAAAATAACTTTTATAAAAATATTTCAAATAGTATCACAACTTAACTTTTAAACACCTCATGATGATGGACTTTAACCACCATCATCATTATATATTCAAAAATATTTGTTAATCTTTTCAATCATCACTTTTATTAAATTATTAAGATAAGTGTAAAATTTTAACTTTTAAAACATATCTTTTTATAATTAATTTTTAAAATAACCTATTAAATCACATCACTTAGAATTATTGAAAAATATTATTATAAATGTGAAATTCACTTCACACATTCATATTTAAATAAAATTAAAATTAATTTTCATATAATAAAATAAAATTAAAGCATTATAATTAATAGAAATTTGATTTAATAAATTATTAAAATTAATATAAAATATAATTTTTAAAGTAATTATTTTTTTTTTTTCTAGCAAGATTCAAAATCATTAATAATAATATATGGACTCAACATATTATTTAAGGAAAATTTAACCTTAATAAAAAAGACATAACAATTCCTCCCAACCACCTAAACTAAATTAATTCACATAAAACAATCATATTATTATCCTATTATATATTTTAAATATTGGTAAATCTCTTAATCATCATTACATTGTCATAACCATATTATTAACAAATATTGTTGCTATATATTTAACTTTCAAATAATAATAACAATGTAAATTTACTTGATAAATTTAATTTTTACATAAAATTAATTAAAAAAATTGTTATTATAATTTTAATTTTAAAATGATAATAGTATTGAAAAAAGTTATAAATTTAATTTTTTAATCATAACCATATTGAAAAAACTTATAAATTTATTTTTTTATCATAATCACATTATAAAAATTGTTATTATAAATTTAAAACTTATAAATTTAATTTTTTATCATAATAGCATTACAAATATTTGTTATTATAAATTTAATTTTATAATTATAATTACATAGTAAAAATTGTTATAAATTTAATTTTATATTTATAATCACTTAAAAAAAAATTAATTTCAAAATCATCATCATAATGTTAAGGTCCAAAAAAATTATAAACTTAACCTTCAAATTATTATCATCTTCACATAATCATTAACATCATTGCATTATTATTATCATCATCACATTGCAAAAAACTTTGTTATTAATTTGATTTTATAATAACGATTACCTTGTAAAAATTGTTATAAATTTAATTTTATATTAATAATCATTAAAAAAAATCTTCTAAATTTAATTTTAAAATCATAATTATATTATTAATTATCAAAATAATTATTATATAATTAATATTCAAATTATAATCACCACATTACTATATCTTTTAAAGATATATTACTATAAAATTTATTTTTAAATTATTATCTTAGTATTTAAAAAACATTACAAATATCTCTCTAAAATCATCATCCCATTTTATTTTGTCAAAAGTGAATTTTCAAATCATTCATCCTCACATTGCCATTACAAAAATTTCATTACCCAATTTATTTTTAAAATTATAATCATATTGTTAAAATAGTTATTATAAATTTAACTTTTAAATCATGATATTATTAAAAAATTAATTTTTACATTAAAAAAAATTCATTACCCAAATTTAATTTTAAAATTATAATCATATTGTTAAAATAGTTATTATAAATTTAACTCTAAATTATTGTATTATTAAAAAATTATCATAAAATTAACTTTTATATTAATCATTATATAATTTTAAAAATCTATTACTAAAAAATTATTTTAAACCATTATTTTAATGTTTAAAAAACACTACAAAAATATCGTTTAAATCATAATCATGGTCACATTGTTCGGGTCAAAATGTACTAAAATTTTTATTTTTAATTTATTATTTTATCATTTAAAAAACATTGCAAATATATCTTTTAAATCATAATCATCGTCACATTGTGCTTGTCACATTTTAACTTTCAAATCATTTTTAGTCAGATTGCCTCCTTATTATTTTGTAAACGTATTTTAAGCTCAACTTTTAAATCATCATCACATTCCAAAAATTATTATTACAAATTTAATTTTAACATCAGATTGTCTCATTATTGTTTTTAAAATGTTATTTAAACTTAATTTTTTGTTATTATATTTAGGAAATCATTATTATTGTAAATTTAATTTTAACATCATAATCATAATAAATAAAAAAAGCATATATTTAACTTATAAACCATAATTATGTTGCAAAATTGTTATCACAAACTTAAATTTATAATACTATTTATATGACAAAAATTGTGATTATAAATTTAACTTCTAAATTATATTGTGAGGGAAAATGTTATGCATTTAATCTTCAAATTATAATCATCCCATTGCTATATCATTTAAAAATTCACAACCCACTAAGCTTAGTATGATTGATAGGCCCCTATACTTGACTGGATCTGGTAGTGGGGTTCTTTGATGGTGTCTCACAAGACAAGGGTGCTAAATGTGGGGCTGGAGCTCTTTTAAAATGTCTAGTTTTGGGCACATTAAGATTCAAGATGAATTGTGGTAGAGGAACTAACACCAGGGGTGAACTCCTAGCCTTGTGGTGTATCTTGTGGAGTTTCCAAAATCTAAAAGCTCAACACATATTTAGAGATTATAACAAGGAAGCTAACCAAATCTCAAAAGAAGCTTTGTTACTGTATGAGGATGGAATATTATTATGCAGTGGGTACATAACATAACATAACATAACATTACTATTATAAGCTTTGTTAATATAACATTGATGCAAGGTTGAAGAAACTAGTATTTTTTGTATTTTGAACTTGGCAGGTAAAAACAAAGGATATATACTACAAATTTTGTACCTAAAAATTTACAGTTTACCGGAGTAAAATGTAATGTGAACAGAACTTTTTTCTAGGGAAAAAATTTGCTCAAATTATATTAGGCATATAAATTTTTTTCATCTTTCAGTACAATAACAGGATTCTCTAAATCCTCGAATACTTCCAAAATTGGCATTTTCAGCACAGTCCAAAACCATACAAAAAGTAGTAAGTTCATAATATAATCCCAATACATCTACCACTGTATCTATAATCTGATATAAACTGGATAATAATACCAGACACAAAAACAAAGAAATGCCCTAATACATAAATTCATCTTTCTTAATTTGCTTCTACTATGCAGATTCATCAATGAATCTTTATCTGTCTTCTCAAGCCTTCATCTCCATTTGTCCATTGATAAAAAGTAACCAGTCCTTCAGGTTCGATCATTACCTTCTTAGAGAGAAATTCTGCATCAGTATTAAAATCTCTATATATGTGTTGAAAATCAATAGAATGAAATTTCTAGATAAGTATTTTTATTCTTTTCTTCCATCCTTCTATGGAAGTCACCATCAGTCTACCCTTGTACTTAAGACAATGAATAACAGCTTTTGAATCGCCCATAATATGGATACATGGAATTTCCAAATAATCTGCTAGCATTAAAGTAACCCATGCTCCCAAGGGATCTGCCCTTGTATTAGTTCCTTTACCACAATAAAAAATCCATTTATAAATAGTAGTCTCCCAGGTTTTTATTACTCCTCCTGCCCCACTCGTTAAAACATCTTTAGCAGTTTCCCCATCAAGCCAGGCAAGTGTTGTATTTAGACTTTGATGTATCAAAATAGTTCTTGGAAGTCGAGACTTTACCTGGCTACTGCAAAATGTAAGATGAGTCAGGGTCTTATAGATTACCTAGTGCACTGAAGGTGAAGTATCCTAAAAAATAGTCTTATTTCATTCAAGCCATGTGAACCATATGACATGTGTTGCAATCGATGTAGGCATAGTCTTGATCATGTACTAGTTTTTCAAACAGTCCGAAAGAGTATTTCCTAACCAATCTCCATCAAGATTTAAATTATGTTTTAAAAATTTCCAAACCGTAATTGAGAAAGAACAAAGTTTGAAGATATGGAAGGGTGTTTCCAAATCCCTTTTACAAAGTGGACAGTGTCCCAGGCCCTCCCATCCTTTTCTCTGCAACATATTCCGTGTGAGAATTTGTTCTCCAATTACCAGCCAAATAAACATCTTTACTTTTAACTGAATTTTCCACTTCCAAATAGAAAATCTCCAACTCTCCACTTTAGTTAAACATTTTGATGAAACAATGCTTAAATAAAAATTTCTTGCCGTTGGATTTCCTGGGTTGTCCCCGCCCGTCCACATTACTTGATCAAAGCCTTCCTGTAATATCACCCCCGAGTCGATGAGATTTATCCTGAACATGTCCCATTCTAATGCCAATACACCCTTGAGGCCCAGTTCAATACTATTCACCCAATAATCAGAAAGATTTGGTGCATTTAAAGGGTTCCTTGCATGTGCCAAAGTCACTATATTTTTTTCTTTTAATGTTTCTTGTAATGGGGTGAATAAAAAAGAACCGTCCCTGATTCCCAGTATTCGATCCTTCCCCAGTGCCACTAGTTCTCTTGTTCCCGGACTCCAGTTTATTGCATGTAATATAAGATAAATCACCTTCAAAAATCTACTCCATATTTTTGAAACTTCATTTTGTACAAAGGAACTAGATCTTAGCCAGGAGGTAACATTCTTGTTGTCCATATATTTATCCATGATTATCTTATGCCAAATACCTTTCCCCATAAGAACTCTCCAGAGGGTGATTTCTACTAAGCCTTTGCTGAAATCAAAAATATTGAGGATGCCCCAACCCCCCATCGATTTTGGAACAAAAATATTCTCCCAGTTGCATAAATGTAGATGGTGGGATACACTATCTCATTTCCACAAGAAATTGTACAACATCCTCCTCAACAAGTTCAAAACTGAAATGGGGACAACTTCCATAGAAATCCAATAGACCGACTGGCTTGTTAAAACTCCTTTTAGCAGAGTTAGACAACCTCCCAACGACAACCATCTATAACACCAGTTATTGATTCTCTGTTCAAATTTTTTTAGAAGCCAATTCCATTCTTCCATGCATTGTGCCCCCGCTTTGAGATAAAATCCAAGATACTTAAAACCCAAGTCCATCGATACAAAGTTAAATGAGAAAAAAGCTTTGAAAACATTTAGATCCAACTCAGTTAATCCATCATGATGAAAAGTAGATTTTACAATATTTATTTGTAAGCCTGAAGTTAAGTAAAAAAAAATCAGAATTTTGTCAATCTCCCACCACTCCTACATAGTAGCCTTTGTTAAAATAACCACATCATCGATAAAAAGTATATGTAAAATTTTTAAAGTTCTCAAAATAGATATACCTGTCAATAAACCAGCACTCTGACTAGCTTTCAGTAGGAGGCTCAATCCTTCCATAACCAGTGTGAATAGTAATGGGGATAATGGACAGCCTTGTCGCAATCCTCTGCTACTCTTAAAGAACTATAGCTTCTCCATTTACCAAGACTAAATATGAAGTGGATACCACACAACTCATAATCCAATTGGTCATATTGATTCCCATACCAATTTGTAGAAGAATTAATCTCAGCAGATCCCAGTTAACATAGTCATATGCTTTCTATAAATCAAGCTTTAATACCAGTGCTTTGATTTTATTATTCTTTATGTTATGGAAACATTCATGTACTGTACCAATGGCATCTTATATATGTCTCCTCTGAATAAATCCCAA
>JASDQU011441412.1:26506-36574 GCA_032191745.1 Picea mariana
TGTTCCCTCACATATCAATTTGTCTATTTCCAAGTAATTGACGTAGAGTATATGATTTCTTCATTAGCATATTGTGAGGCCATCTAGCTTCATAAGTATATTTCTTGATCGATCGATCATATGTTGAAGCTCATTAATACACATTGTGACAATCGAAGTTGCATTAGGATATCTGAAAATATGATGTTTCAAGTTCACTCTAAGAACATTGATATCTGGTACAATTTTCTAAGATATAGAGTAGATGTGAAAGGTATTGTTCTTGATTATTTTCCAATTGATTTGAAAGTTGTTGACATTCTAACAAAATCCCTGACAAAGGGAAAGTTTGATATTTTTAAAGAGAGCTTAATTTGGTGGAGAACAACTCCCTCATTATGAGGGAGTGTTAATTTTTAGTTGTTATAAGTTTTTCTCCTAGGAAGAGGCACATGCGTGTTGAAGGGGATTCATTATAGGATGGATGTGCCATATAGGAGAGATTCTTGTACACCCCTATGATAGATATTTTACACTTATTATGCTTGGTATCTTCTATTTTTGGGAAGTCCAAAGTTATGACAAATTTTATGATAGTTATGATAAATTCCTCTTACACATTATGAGGCATTTATGACATGAATTACACATGCCAAGTTGGATGCATCCCTTGAGGATAGATTCCTTATTACATGTTGAGAACAATTCCTTTCATGAAAGAAATTATTAGCCATTACTTTTGTAACCAATCTTCCCTCTCTTTTCAAGTTTGACTTAGTAAGGGAGGGCACACTAGTTAGGATTATATAGAGAGAGMTTGAGTAGAGTGATGATTCTACCAAGAGAGTGCCTAAGGCTTGTGAGAAGCCATTATATTTCCTCCATGGCCATATTGTAACATTTCTATTTTTTGAATGAGAAGAGAGTGATTTTTTTTCCAAAATTTTGTGTTTTATCCAATATATTCATGTTGTTGATTTATTGGATCTAGTATTTATATGTTTGCAAGGTTGACCTCATCTTATTATATGTGGTGTCTACACTCTTGAGTTTGTCATTCAATAGTTGTGTTTATGTAGATATAAAACTTTGATTGCTGATTCCGATATTTATGTTTTGTTGTAGGATAATTCTATGAGTGCAAATATGTGTATCGTGTAGATGTAAAATCATGGCATGGTATCAGAGATGTGCATTTGATATTCCCAAAAAAACATATATGTAATGCACTACTACCTGTGAGAGGGTGTTGTCCAAGGATATGAACGTGTGTGATAACTAGAAAACGAGATTGGAGTGATTTGTGTCTATGAAAGGTTATGGGTAAGATTCCTTTGTAGCTCCAATTATTAGAGTGAATATGTTGCCTAAAATAGGCATAGTGAACCTATGATAGGTTGATTTCATTGGTTTATTTATTATTTGAACTGTGTTCTAGGTTTGCAGGATGAATCCTATTGGTCCTAGAGAGTGTGGCTTTCTAGAGGGTGCTTCTAACTATACATCCTGGAAGTGTCGGGTATAGATGTTGTTGGAGGAGATGGTTCTTTGGGAGATTGTAGAATGAACTGTTGTTTCTTTGAATAATGTTATTTTGTTAGCCACACATAAGAATAATGTTTCCAAAGTGAAGAGAATCCTTATGGATTCAATAAAGGACCATTTGATTCTTCACATCATGGGGAATTCATCCAGTGAGATGTATGTAGTGTAGATCACTCTATATCTGAGTGGGAATGCATCCCAAGAATTGCTTCTAAATAATCAACCCAATCATACACATGAGTAACATAGACTTGTTATCTATTTACTTGATAAAGATTTACCAAGATCAAATATCATCTCACAGCCATTGGGATGAAGGCTAAGAACAAGGAGTTGGCATTTATCCCATTGAATGGATTCTCAAATCCCTATGAATCATTTGTGCATATTGTCTATAGATGTTAGCACATGCCTACCTTTTAGTGTCTCTAAGATTTTTTCATCTAAGAGGATATAATGAGAGTAGAAATCGCAACTAGAAATAATGAGAACCCAAGCCAATCCCTCAACATTAATGTGAGGAAAGGAGGACCCAATTAGAAGGGTCACAAAGAATATTTGTGTTCATTAGAATATTCACGTTCCTTAGAACATGGATAGAAATACTAGAGTGATCCAGATTTTATGAGCAGAACGAAATGACTACAGATTATTAATAGGTGCTTAACACAAAATAATAGAGATACAATAAAACTGGTTTTCTATTCAATAAGGAAATAAGCTGAAACTGTAAAATGTAGCGGAAACAAGCTTGTTGGAATGGTGGTGGCTTATCTTTGAGAAGAGATGTGATGGTTGCGCTCATTTGCAAGAAGATGATTATAATGAGGCTCTGAAGGCCTTTTTACAATAAACAGGAATTCCAAAAACCCTAGACATCCAAAAACCTAACCCTAGGAGATGAAGCGCCAAAAGTCACGTGGACCTTGTCTGGGTAAGTTAGTACATCAACTTCCCGGGGTCGTAACTTCTGCATACGATCTCCATTTTAGGCGTATGATAGCCCATTGGAAAGGTATCATCAAGGAGATTCATTTTAGGGGAAAAATCATGCCTTTTAATACAATTGAGAAGCCCGATCCAGAAAAACCTTCATTTAGGCCCTCAAAATGGCCCTGAAAGTTAAAACTACTAAAAATAGTAAATTGCCAAAATTGTCAGAAAACTGTTTTGAGCCAGTTGGAAAAGGTGGGTGGCCACCGATATCCACATGGATCATTGAGTCTTGAAATGTTTCAAGTTCCACAATATGGGCCACTATGCATCTCAGTGACCTGGAAAGAAGGCAATGACCAAGTAACAAAAGTAGTTTGTAGGGAGTGTAGGAGATTCCAAACTTGGATGAGTTAGCATCTAATATTGAGACCATGTTCTCCCCAGTATCGTATCTTTCCACTAACTTTGGTACATGATAGTATATGGAAAATGGAGCATCCAAACACATGACATTTAACAAGAAGGTTTTTAGTGGACTTCAAAAGAAAAATGTTGACATATGCGGGGGAGGGGGGTGTTGAGCAATGATTTCACATATCTAGTTACCAAAATGGCATCCATCTCTTCCCACATGCCATTAAGTGATGTTCTTAAGTTGAATGGTTCTTTATATACTCCTAATTTAACTAAGGATATTCTTTTAATTTCAACCATCATAGAGTTTAAGTGTGGCTAAGTTTGATGATAAGCAAGTCATCATAATATATCGTAACCAAAAGAATGGTCACATCTTCACAAAGTTGTGGTCAAGTCTTGGCCAAATATGTGCAAGAATATGCCATATGTATATTTCTCATAGATCTAGTGAAATATGGTAATTTAGTGCATGATGACTATGACAAAATAGGAGAGCTTTGGCACAAGATATTTGGTCACCCATACTATGGAGCACTATCGCTATTAAAAGACAGTGCAAATATTGTTGGACTTCAAGATCCAAAATCCATAAGTGGTCAAGGGTTGTACACTAGGAAACCATATAAAGATTATTTTTCCAAGTACTAAACAAATATTGAGAGAGATTCTTAATCTGATTTCTAAGATGACATATGTGGACCTATGTTATTAACTTCTTTGACGGGTAACATATATTATGTTTAATTTATTTATGATTCCTCCAAAAATACCTGGATTTACTTTATGAATAACAAATATGAAGTCTTCAACAATTTCAAGAATTTAAAGTTCTTATGGATAATTATACAAGTAAAAATATTAAAGTGTCGAGTTCTAACAATGGAGAAGAGTATGCCTCCAAGGAATTTGATGCATGTTTCAAGGAAGAAACAATCAAGAGGGCATAGATGATGCCCTACAACCTGCAATAGAATGGGGTTGCAAAGAGGAAGAACCAATCCATCATAGAGAAAAGCTAAGGCTATGTTCCATGAATTGGAATTTCCCACGCATCTTTTGGCATATGCATGCAATACGACTATGTACATTTTGAATTAATATCCTCGTAGAGCATTACAAGAAAATACACTAGAATAAATATTTACTAGTGAGAAACCATAGGTATATAACTTTCATGTATTTGGTTTTCATGTTTATATACATGTGCCTGATGAGAACTAATTTTGAACCCTCAAATATCAAGGGTATTTTTGTTTGGTACAATGGAACATCCAAGGTTGATTGGATCTACATTCCAACGCAACAAATGTAGTGAATGAATTGATTCATGCTATCACATTAAATATGAGTGCAAGGTAATAGACCATCCAAACACACACAAAAAAAAACTAATAGGGGAATAAATGAGAGTGAAGTCACCACTCGGTTTTAGGGCCAAACCAAGAAGCCCTAGTGTAAGAAAAAATACGATGAAAATAAGAGGGTGAACCACTAAATTAATTAGGACCTTAAAGCTTAATATATTAATAATAATAGAGTAGGTTTGTAGGTGATTAAGGTAATTGAATTAGTTTTCAATTATATTACTATAAATTAAGCAAAGGAAAACAAGCCAACTAACTAGAGTTAATTAATTGGCAATTCCTTAAATGAGTTAAAAACCCTAATATTGAAAATGGAAAGAAGAGGATGATGAAAACTCACTCGGATTTTGTGATTATAGATGATAAATCTCCCTATCTAAAATGGGGATTTGGGAAAATCCTCTGAGAGTGATCCAAATCTCGATATGACCTACACACTCAACTCCAAATTTGTACAAGAGAGGATTTGCCTCAATCTTCAATACAAAGATATATGTGCAATGTAACCAATAAAAATTAAATCTATTGTTGTAAAGATAAATCAATGAAGTATGAAAAACAAAGAGACTCGGTGCCCTCTAAAGGGACTTTAAAAAGAGGAATATGATGGTATATATAGATAATAAGTGTTGGCACAGGGGCAGACCCAAGGTTCAGCTCCAAGAGTGCACCAACAAGACCTAACTACTGGCCCTTTCAACAACCCCTGCGAAGCAGATGCAGTCTCACCCGAATTAGATATGGGGGGGTTGCAAGACAAAGATGTCTACAACCAAAGGGAATACCAAGTGGATCTAATACGAGAGCAATGCAACATTTATATATCACTTACCAATTCAGATCTACTCCGCAGAGCTATCTATCAGATCCAACAAAGTAATGCAATAACAATATACCAAATGAAAAAAAAACAGAGGATCAATCACACACAAAACAAAATATATACGTGGTTCACCCTCTCTATAGGGCTACGTCCACAGAACTGTGCTTTATAATATATTAATATGTAACATACAGTTCTTGTCTCTGCTCTCAACTAGTAGATCTTCTTGCTTCTCTTCTCTATCTCTCCCCTTCCTGTGCACTAAGCTGCAGGACTGATCTTCACACCCAGCTGAAGATCTTACAATACCAAAAATCTCTACAGTCAACACTTCTCTCTCACACAATTGTACTCACTCGATCACACAATAGTAATGAATCCTCAACCAACTTAGTACCAACAACAATAATAACAACAACCCATCCCAGGTCCTTTAGACCTCTATTTATACATTACAATAGCTCACTGACAGCCTTAGGTCGAGACCTAAGTGTAAAAAACCCTAGATACAAAAAACCCTAGGTCAACTTGACCCATGTTTATAGGGCTTCACCAGTCTGTCTTTCCTTCCTTCTCACACGGTGCTCCAAAGAATCCAACGGTAGGTTTTTTCGCTTGCTAAGTTGTCCACGATCCATCTTCCTTGTTGATCTTTCATCCTCAATCTCCACGTCCAACGTCTTGCTTTATCTTACTTCACTCCATATTTTTTTCTCTTTTTTTCACTTCGACCCAGTAACAGTGTCTTCCGCACAATTCGCATTTTGCCTTTTCTTCCTTGATCTTCGCTTGCTTCCATAACCAAGGGCCAACAATAAGTGACCTCAAGGTGTAAGAGAAAATTATATTAGCCATTAGGGTACCTGGGTCATACAATATCGTCATACCATGCCTTTGGGTTCCCAATCACAATTTTAACTATAATAGTACCATAGTTTTCTAGAACCAAAATAACTCTATGTTATGTGAGTTGCAGATTGGCAGTCACTATACTAGAAAGGAATCAATGGTATGGTTAGTGCTAATATATTAGGAGGGTACTTAATTTGACTCCATAAATAGCAAGTCTGAAATGAGTTTTGGAAGCTATGGACCCAATTTAAAGCATCCTAAGTAACCATGAACATAGGTTGGAGGATTTGCACCCACATATGGACTTGTGAAATTAAGGGGTGCCCCAAGGGGTCAAAATCAATCAAACAGACAACCAAGGATGAGAGACCAAGGAGGAATAAAAACCTAAGGATCCCACTCAAGCAATAGATATCTCAGTAGGTCCCATGTCTAGGCTAGGGTGAGTGAGGCTTCAAGGAGGTGATCCATCATATTAGGGTAGTAGTTGAGAGACATTGTATCATCATTGGGTGCATCACATATGAATTTGGCACAAGGGTGGACCACTGGTGGGTAGGGCATATGTGAGTACCAAAGTGTGAATTTCATACATTATATCCCCCCCCCCTCTTACAAGAGTTAATATCCATGAGATGGGAATAGTAGCGAGTTGCAAGGAAGTAGAAAAGTAAGAAAATACAAATGAGCAATCCAATGTTCTTGTAGGGTAATTTGATGCCTCGATGTTGTGAGTGAATCCTCCACCAATCGAGACTATATATCTCATAGTATGTGGGGGGGGGGGACATGCCCCAATTGTTGAAACAAGGTGAAGTCACAAGGGGTGCCTCATGGAGTAATATGATGTCAAGAAAACATAAGACAAAAGAGAGAGATCAAAAGTGAGTGATGCATATCAAGCAAGAATGTTGATATGGGTGAACAAGAAAGCTTGATTACTATATAAGAATGATAACAACTAAACTGTGAAATGCAAATGACAAGATAATGAGACATAAGTCTAACTATCATATAAATGATACAATATCTAAACCATGAAATTATAGTTTAGTAAGCTCTAGTCATTATGTAAATGAAATAATAATTGGAACATGTAAGCAAATTAAATCATGAGTGAATATAACAATAATAATAGCAACTCAATGATAAAATCATTTGCAATATTAAGAGTGAGAGTAAGAACACCATACATGTACTTAATTGTAAGAGAGAAATGACAGTGTGGGTGTATGTTGAAGTAAGCTAAGTGCATTCATTAAGGTTAATAGCTTGCCTAGAGTAGGGTAGGGATAACTACACCAACTCTCAAGGAGAGAGGTGAAGGATAAAGGTGATGTATTGTGGTCACATAGTTAAGGACATAGTGTGAATCGTGAAGGCTTCATCTTGTTGACCAATATCTTATCATGTTCATTCATAAAGGTGGTTTTTAAATTATGAAAAATAAAGTCAATATATTGTAGTATTGGGGGGGTGATGCAAGGTATGAGGGGTTTTATAGGTATTGGGGGGTATAAAAAGGGGTATCTAGTAAAAATAGGTTTTGTTGTTGTTGTTAGAAATATGTATTGGGAGGGGGAATTCAAAAAACAAAAATTGGGAGGTATTTACTAATATCTAGTGAAATTGGGAATATTCTTTAATATCCCATGAACGCACATGCTATGTCACAAGTTCAATGAGTGAAGACCTTGTGGTGTGAATCCCATGTAACATATGATGATAAAAGAGTGTGAGAATGAGGCAACATGCACTAATCTAGAGTTATCACAAGCATGAAGGTGACAAATAATAACCCAAACTTAGTGCGAGTGTGGGAAGTGGAATACACCAAGGAGTTGATGTGAGAACAAGATGCGACATACACCAGCATAGGGTCAATGCAATTATAAATAATACCAATGCTAATTATATAACAACAAAGGTAAAGGGGGGAAAGGAGGAAACATGAAGCATGTGACTAGGGAAGTGATCCCATTGTTGTAGTCTACAGGATGAGATGATCACACTCAATACCTCTTGGATAGAAGATGATGGTTGATTTCCATTGAGATACAATGGTCTTGAATCAATCCCAAATCAAAACAATGACCTAAGGGAAGTGACCAAAAGGAAAGGTGAAGAAGAGAAGAACCTTCCTTGAGTAGTGAGGGGAGATGAAAGGAAAAAATAATAAGAGGAAAGAATGTCACTAGAGTAGGAGTAGTGAGTGTTAACCATAGGATGCCTAAGTTGGCTTGATAAGGGTGTCATCTAAATGGGGCTTCATTTGACCTGATGAATCCTTATTAAAATAAGAAAACCTTATGGAGTTGGAAATGTTATCTCAAGCTATCAAAGAAAATCTAAGGAAATTAGGGAGCCCTACCCTAAGCATACAAAGGGTGGGGAGGAAAAAAGAGGAAGTAAATAGGGGAATGAGAAGCTATGAGATTACCCCAAATGGGTCAAGGCAGAAAAAAAGTAGAGAAGGAGAGAGAACAAAAAGAGAAAAGACACACCTTTCCCTGATCACTTGAATGATGAGGCAAGTAGAAAAAATAAGACAAAAGGAATAAAGGTGATCCAGGTGGATCTTGGTGGCCATCCACCTAATCCATTGAATCAATGTTTCTGAGCATGTGGTTTTGATAAACCATGATATTCACCCTTTTCATGGGGAATGTAATGTAATGCCATATCCATTTGTAATGTAATGTAATGCCTACAACGTTAATGCATCGAATCCCATTAGAACTTTGCAGCTAAGCGCGCTTGGGTTAGAGTAGTATTGGGATGGGTGACCTCCTAGGAAATACTAGTGTTTTAAATGCCTATGGAATTTTGTAAACTTGGCCAATTTATCCCACATGCATCATGGGAATTATTCTTCTCTCACTCTCTTATATATAATCAAGGTAAAGGAGGTCCTTTGAGCATGCAATGAAGTGTGATGTAATTCTTATTTGCAAATGAGTGTAGCATGCATCTCTTTCTCTTCAGAGATAAGCTATCACCATTCTAGCCAGTTTGTGTTCTATAATGTTTTTCTATTTTATTCATTAATAGAAGTTGGGTTTCACTGTATTTATGTGTTCTTTTCTATATTTTCATTTGTATCTCATTTCTCTCTCAACATAATCTAGATCAGTAATATCAGATAAGTCTGTTCCTTGTTGTTTCCCAGAGCATGTCCCCGATGAGGTAAAGGTACAAAGAGTTGGGTCTCGAGCTAGTTTTGATTGAGGACAACCACTCTCGCTAACCCAAGTGACCTCCCATGTAGGAAGAAAAGAGAGATGAGAGAGCAAGAGATCCTTAAAAGATGTTGCTCAAGGAATCTCTCATGCAACAAAGGAATGAGATGATGGACAACTTTTCCCAGATCCTTTGACAACTACTGATGGTGGTCGAGGCATCTTCAACAAGCATCCATTTCAGAGGTGCAACATTGTTCAAGGTACAAGTCAATTTTGATATCCCCTTATTTTAAGGATAGATAGATGAAGATGATCTAACAAAATGGTTGAATCTGCTAGAAGGTTATTTCTTTGTCCAAAACAATTCTGAGAGTGAAAACATCACCTTTGCTCTCCTTAAATCCCTTCCCCATTTCAAAGCTTGGTGGGAAGGTTACTGGGAGAGGTACATCGTAAATGAATCTAGGACATTCGAGAGAGAACCTACTTGGGCAGCCTTTGTAGATGCCCTCAAGGAGGAGTTCTACCCTATCAAAAACTATGATGACCAGTACATGAGATGAACGACTTTGTGTAAGAAAAGAGACAAGACGATGTCAGAGTACACTAACATATTTCATACCTTGAGCTCAAAGTTGGGTGTCAAAGCCTTCGAGTGGCACATGGTTTTGAATTATCTAATGGTATGCACAGGTACATTCAAACTAAGATGGATTCCTTGGACATCTCCTCATAGGAGTTGTTTATCAATATGCAGTCAAAATTGAGCAGAAATTCAAGAAAGGGAGTAAGTGGGAGTTCAGGTTTGCAAATATGCCACAACAAAAGCATGGAAAAGGAAACCCTAACTCACAGAATGAAGGACAAAGCAAGAAGAGTCAATCTCAAGAAAATTAGTCCAAAAAATCAGCTAAGAAAGGTGATGGGAAGTCTAAGAAAGACACTGGAAAGTGGTGTGAGTTCCAAAAAA
>JASDQU011441414.1:0-19733 GCA_032191745.1 Picea mariana
TAGCCGGAATACAAATAAGCAACTAAAAGATAATACCCGAAATATGGGAGCACTGTGGAATCAATGAATAATGATGGAAGAAATGGATTATCTTCCCAGTGACTAGGGTGTGTCTTTCACCACCGAAATCATCCAATTGGTGTCTTCCTCCTGGAATACATTGAACTATCTCTCCTGAGATGCACCTCTTCTCCTCAATGACAAGTCATAATCTGCATAATGATGAATTAGGTCACTGACCCTTCCTTTATAGCTTTCCAAAACCCTTAATCACTGTTGAAACCCTAAATCACTGTTGAAACCCTAATTCACTGTTGACTTCTATTTTTAGCTCATAATGACTTAAAATCATTGTTAACCCTTGTTAGCTCAATGTCACTTTTCGAATATAACACCTGTGACTAGAGTGACCTCTAGTAACCTTGTTTACCCCTCTTTGGCCCTGGCTATAGTCTAACGGGGTGGTTTAGATCATTAAGCCTCCTTTTCTCGAGCTCCTATTTGGAAAGAGACATTACAACTCTTCACTCATGTTGATCCATTTTCATGTCGTAATCTTTCATTTTATGCTAATTATTACTATGCGATAATAATTAGCATAGTAACCGCTTCATGCGTAGTCATCTGGTAACGCCTTCACGGTTTGTAATTTTCTGCGCGATATAGTAACCCCTTTGCAAAATAATTTATAACTTTGAACCTTTGACATGATGTTTTTTTTTACTGCAAACCTTGGGAAGTCATCAATCGACGATTATGACAACTTCTAGAAAATTATATCGAGCAAGGAATTTCTTTATCACATAACAGTTTTGTTCCGGAGTGAATTGATTGCACTATATTTATGGTCCGCACCCCTCTTCTCCATTTATGCGGATTTACGTGCTTTCATTTCCTTTACTAGTGTAACCTGCACGTTATCATCAAAAATCTATATTAAAAAAAAATTAATAAAAGATTTATTATGAAAATAAAAGACAATCTAAAAGATTTTCCTATTTCCTGGCTTAATTGGAGTTGATTTAGTTCAACAAACAAATGGTTTTTTTTAATGACATCATGATAAGCACTGTGTTGTGGCCGCAATAACCCACCTTTACTTTTTCTTTTACAAGCGGAAGGAAAGGGGCCCCCTTCCTAAAATTTCAACCCCTTGGCCTAATTCTCTACCGCTTGAACCTAATGCTATCCCTTTGCCTTCTTTGAAGGAGTTGGGGATTGAATCCTTATCTTCTTTTTTCACATAGCAATGTTGTTCACAACTGAATTCTTTGGTGAATTACGCAGGCTCTTTTGAAGCTAAGCCCTTTTTCCTTCCAAGCAACCAACATGAGGACCACGGGCTTATTACTTTGTAAGGCTCCACAAGCTTAGACCTCGAGCAAATTGCCAAAGCAAAACTCTCATGAGCTGTCGATCTATTCCCTGAGTGAATGGTCAGATTTTTTTCGTATAACAATATTCGGGTTACAACTTGGATGGTCGGAGTTAACATTATGAATGGTCTCCTTCAGACTCCGAATGACTTTTAATTGCGATTGTTGATCATCACTGAAAGGATGATCCAGATCTTTCGCATGCAAAACAGAGCTATGAGGGAATATTCCTCGATACTTCTCGTCGATACCTTGAAACTTCACAAATTTTCTGGATGCCGATTAATTAACTCCAATTACACATCATCACTTTTTTCGGGCTTTAACCTTCAACACACGAATCGAAGAAGGAATATTCTTCGATTATTTTCTTTGATACCTTTGCATTGGCACATTGGAACAAGCCGCGAAATGGCTCTTCAAATGCATTGTGGGGATTGGTTCTAGATCCATTAAATGATTATATCTCACTCTTGGAGTTGATGAATCGGGATGGGAATGGGATAGGAGTTAGAAAGACTCCGATGTCAAGTTATGAACACACACACTCTGATATTTTCAAGGTTCGATGGGCAACTGACCAGAACCGTTGATCTGGTGAATTTTCACTTTTGCAGGTTCAAGAATAATGGTCCAGATTAACCCACGGGCATGGTCATTGACTATTCAATGAGAAATTTTAAACAACTATAACTTTTTCTACAGATGTCAGAATGAGGCATGTGATACCTCGTTGGAAAGGTAGCAGACATAGGAATGCAATGGTATGGATATCTAAGTTAAAAAACTAATAGAATACGTAAAAAAAAATATAGAAAACTAACAACCACAGATTTGGGGGAAAATGGCCATACCCACTTCAAGCAGTCATATCCGGGGGCTACGAGTAACGAAATCAAGCCCAGGATAGCTTGATAGAAAGCTAGAGAAGCGAAGAACAAGATGGCATGGAAAATGTGGGAAGTTTGAGAGTGTATATTGCTTGAAAATGCAAAAAACAGACATAACCCAAATTCAAGTGAAGAACCAACTACGCAATAGCCCAATGGAAAGCCGATACAGAGGAGAAAAAGCCAAAAGGATTTTGATCAGGACGTCGAAGCCAGAAACACCTAGAAACTTTTGAGGAATAGAACGTAACACCAATGAGCAAATTCAATGATTGTTTTTTAATGAATATAATTTGTAAACTTCTATAGGTCGAATGTAACCTCCCAAGAGTCTCTTCATTTTCCATTTGTAACTCCCACATCCAGATTTTTGAAATGTAAAATATAAATTGTGGGAAAAATGAAACGAATAGGGAGGATAACTCAAGGGTCTATCCTACCTTATAAAAAGAGAACTCATAGGATAGAAGAGAGACCTTTGTCCTTTGTAGCAAAGGATAGTATTTTTACTTCCGAGTAATAAAGAGCAGGAGGAATTTCAGAATTTTTTGGCTTTGATAGATGTAGCAGAGACTATTCTTTAAGAATTTATCTTCTGTTTGAGTAGATAGGATTCTGTTGTATGAATTATTTCTGCACTCTTTTCTGTTTTCTCATGTTGTCACATGCTTCTTCATGGGTACAAAAATGATGTTATAGATGTATTGTTCAACTTTTTGTCTGTGTATTTGCAACATTATTGCTTTCATTTACCATTAGAATACATGAACTATTTCTAGTTCTCATCAGGGATGATTTTAATGATGGAAATTTATATTAAAATGTAGAAACATGGGATAATCTTACTAGTCCTTAATATGCAAAATATGAAATGTTTGGCGATAGTTTTGTAAAAATATTCAAATTTCTAAGGATTTTGTATAGTTTATACAACATTTTGGCGATTTTTAAGGTAAAATAATTTTATTCTATGGAATTTAGGCGAATCGTTTTTAGAAAAAATGGAAATTAGCGAATCTTGTTTTGGGAAAAACCATGGAAAGTTAGCCCATTTGCGAAATTTAGCCCCTAAAATCATCTATGGTTCTCATGGTTATCTTTCTTTGTACTCATCCTATTAGTTTTTCTCCCAGGATAGGTTAGAAACAATTAGATTGGATTAGATTAGTTTTCTTTATTTATATTAGTCTTAGAATTATTTAGAACTCTTTGGGGGGAAACTCTTTGTCTTTCCCATTTTTATTATTTTAATTTTGAGCGGAAACGAGGCCCATAAACTTGTGAGAAACACTACTTCAAATGAGAGTAGGTTTGATTGGGACCTTCCATCAGGGCGTTTTCCCTTATCTGATTGAACGGGTCATTCTGGCTCGTCAACATAAATGGCGCTAGAAGGAGGGCCAGATGACAAGTTGAGCTTGTGGAGTCATTTGCATGAATTTGTATTTTAATCTATTGATGGCTCCATCCCATATCCATTTATGGAGGTGTTTTTCTGGTACTTTACCTCCCAAACCTCCTAGAAATATTTTACATTTCTTGTCGCAACTAAGATTTGATGGTGAGGGTGAAATCTTTGCATCTGAACATGCTTTTAATTTCTAGAAATTTTGTGGTTTTCACAATATTAATGATAGAAATATCATTTGCAGGTTATTCACTCTCACTTTTGCAAGCCAGGTCAAGAGTTGGTGCGGGACTTTATGGGCCACCTTTATTCACACATGGGAACAATTTATACATGAATTTTTGTATGCTTTTGAGAGCTATGATTATGATAATTTATGTGCAGAAATTTTAGAGCTTAAGAAGAACAGAGGTGAATCTCTTGCATATTTTATTATCAGATTTGCTCATATTTGCTATAGGTTTCCTTTGGATGATAGGCCCTCTAAGAATGATTTGATTTCTTGTTTAGTTTCTCTTGCTAATGAAATAGACCAACTAGTGGATGAAGAATCTAAATCATGTTTTAATGTCCCTCTACACACTAATTTGGATTTAAATGAAAATGTTAAAAATGCTAATGGTTTGGATGGACTTCATATGTCTGGATCTTTCTTTATTATGGGGGATATAGATCAGATAGAAAATTATTTTTCGGAAGAAACCTATGTATTCTTCGACCACTCCATTCCCCCTTACCTTCCTTGTGACGAAAAAGAGACCTCTTGTGTTGTAAATTCAAGTTCATATTTTTCTGTAGCTACCTAAGAGGAGGGTTCTCCTATTGATAATGGGACACTTCGGTTCACACCGATGGTTATGTTAGGATCTCATTATCCTATCTCGTCTTTTCCATCACGAGAATCAAAGGAGGGAGCTATGTAGTAAAACTTGAAAGTTGATCACTTTGTTAATAAAGAAAATCTGGACACTCATGAAATCAATTTTTCCTCACACATGGATAATTTGGAATTAGTTCCTTTTGATTTGGATTGTCCTCTTGTTACAAATTCTCATTGTATAACTGACATAGAGATATAATGTTTTCCTATTGCTGATGGATTATTTATTGAGACTTCTTGTTTTGAGGATTCTTTTGATTTGTTGCCCGCTTCTAATCATGATTTTTCTATGCAATATATTTCAGATTCTCATATTGTGCAGGAGAAAAACAACCACGCTGATCATTTCATTCAAGGAGAAGAAATAAACATGCAGGATATATCTCTTTTATCTCGACAATCTATGTTTAACTGGGAAGAGGAAAACCATCTTGAGGAAGGACGTATTGATTGTGAAACCACGCCTAATGCAGAGCCCATTTATTCATAAGTAATCATCGATGTGTTTAAAGAAGAGGAACTACCATTAAGGGAGTCACTTTCTGAAGGTTGTTCTTGTTCTAGAGAAGCTTTTAATTCTGTCAATTCTTCCACTTATTATTATTTATATCTTGATCTCTTTAATGGTTTGACTTGCAGGAAACCACCCAACATCCAACTCAAATAGAATCAATGGGGCTAACCCTTTTTGAAATACTTGATGGGGGAAGTATACATATGGAATATAGAGAGGATAAGACCTCTTCCCATGAACTTATTATAACCAAGCCTTATCAACCTTTTTCATAGGATGAAGAGAATTATGTAGCAAATGTGTATCAAAGGATGTCTTCTTCTTTTTCTTCTTCATTTTTGATAAATAGTGAATCTCCTTGTTCAAGTACACCTTTGTTGAATATTGTTAATACTAGTGGATATCACCATTATTTTGAAATTATCTCTCATACCATAGTTGGTCCTAATCCATACATATCATATGATCTCACTAGTCTATCTCAAGTAGTTGGTTACTTGAAGTGTGAGTCAAGGGAGGCTTTCCAAGATAATGATGCACTTCGGTATTTTCCAATGGTTATGTTAGGCCCATATTCTTTTGGTTTGTCTTCAAGGATAAACAATTTTATTAACATGAAGAATCTCTCACCGAGCACACTTTATATAAACTCTATGCACGATTCTCATTCAGCATGCTACTTTCCATTGAAACCTTTCCATCAATTCTATGATAGAAGTGCAAGTTTTTACAATAGAATTGAAGCATGGTTGGAGAGATCTTACTTGGAACAATTTCCCATGAATTATTATTGTCATATATTTAATATGGTGAATAGATTTTGTTATGCTTTAATTTTCCCTATATTTACTCTATTTTTATTCTAAGTTCTGTTTCTAATCTTTTGTCTTAAACATATGTCTGCAGGTTTGGGATTTCTTGGATGGCTACATTGGCATTATGATTTTACATAGCACGTTTTTCAACCATTAGTAGTGTAGGAAATGAGTAGGGTATATAGACTAATGTCTTTCTTTGCATAGTTTAGTTTTGTTTTCCAGTTTTTGATTAGTTTTATGTTTTCATTTTCTTTTCATCACTGTTTATTGATCAATAATTGGATTCTCAATAGAGGTGGAGAGAAATAGAAGGCTTGACCACTAGTTTTCCCTTAATTGGATTTTTCAATTTAATTTTGATATGGGAAAAATTTTACTGCATTTTATTCTTAAATTTATTCCATGTGTTGGGTAATTTTTAGATCACTGATTTCATGCATGATCATTATGTCAAATCTTGTCCAAGCATGTTTTCATATTACAAGTAGAATATGTTAAAATGAAGATATTAATTAGTTCCTCTTCGGATGAAAATGAGCACTCAAAGATATTCAATCATCATATGGATATGATTCTAATCGAAATCTTTTGCTTGATGAAATTGATTACGAATGTTGATCTTGTTGTCCCATACATATTAATATTAAATTTCGAGTAGTAAAAATCTGCCCATCTAAAATTCAAGCCACTCCCAATCGTTGTAATATCCTCAGATGATTATTTTTCCTTNCTCTTTTCTTTGATCACTTTCAGCCAACACGAATCTTTTGCATATACTTTTTGTATAATAAGCTTAGTTGTTTTTTTTATTTCATTTTAATTATTTTCTGTTAGCACTTTTAGTTTTAATTTTTAGGCATTATCTGCCATTTCCCTATGCTCTGTTCAATGTGTCTTTTGAGTACGATTCTTCCTTTTACATTGTAGCTTCCTTCACCCAAGATTCATATCTTATACAACAACAAGAGATATTCTTTCAGGCTGTCTAAAAACACGTTTTTGACATTTTGGACAACATGGTAATTTAAATCTTTTGCTGATGTCTTTTTCAAAAAATTGCTTGGGAATCCATCTTTTTATTCCCCAATCTAATGATTGACCAAAGACTCGATATTAGCACTACCAATTCAATGGATTTTCATACCTGATGTGTTCTTCAACAATATCTTTTTATCCTTAGTGTTTGCTACTTTCAAGCCACTCATTCTGGTTACATTCTCGGGTAATCTGAATTGTTGCCATGGTTGAGTATTATCTTCTTATCTCAATGTTGAAATCATTCAAATGCTTGGGATTTGTAAGTATTTTAATGGAATATGTCAAGGCAACTTCTAAGATTCTAATTTTGAGTTTTCGACATTTGTTTTCATTTTACCCATGATAACAAGTTTTCAACCAGATTTTTATTACTAATGTTTGTTGGTGGATTAGTACCTTCAAAAGATAGCTGGGATTGAAGTCTTATGGTCTTGTTTTCTTAATTTGATTAATTCTGATTTTAGGAACAAGACATTATATCTATGGATTCACATCTCACACCAATCAATGTAACTTGGTCTCTTATTGAAGGGAATAATGTGGGAAAGCACCTACTACTTATATTTCAGGAAGAAGGTTGTGAAAATTAACTACATGAACAGAAGATGAATACTCGATGACTACACAAGCATTTACAGAGAGTTTTATGACAACCCATTTAGTTTAATTTTATATTAGCTTAGAATGCTTTGCTTATAATTAGTTTTAATTTTTAGTCTTTACTTTTCTTTTTAGTTTTAAATTTCATTTTAATAATTCAATCATTTAAGAACATGATTTCTTCCCTAATGGTATAAGTGTTGATCACACCATTCTCTTGTGTAATGCAGGTTGGGAAATGGCTTGCGCGACCAACAATTCAAAACCTTTTCTTTTAAAATGAAGGCAACATAGGGAAGTGTTAATCTAAACTTGGATGCTTAGATTCCTTTGTGACATTTTTGGATTGATAAATCAAGATTAACACTAACTTAAAAGCTGATCATAAATGTCTTTTGTCTGATTTATATATTCCCATTTTGATTTCTGATCTAGTAGAGGCTTAGAGTCATTTTAATGATTCTTTTGATAACCTCAATAACTGTCAATTTTTCCTCTTTGTCCTGTCCAAATTGAATTACTGGGATATATTTGAGTAATGATTATCTTTTGTAGCAAAGAGAAAATGATGCTTTGGTGAGAAATCTGAATTGTATTTTCTGTTGGAGATTAATTGTTTTCAAATTTTAAAGGAATTGCTTGTGCCATGTAATCTTGAGAGCTTATGGGTTTGTGGATGTTTCATGTAATTTGTTTTTAAAATTTGTCTTAACTGAGCATCTACATTAACCATTATGCTAGATTCCTGAAAGGTTGTTTTGTTTCCCTAATGAAAGAAATTGCATATGACAATTGGATTGGAGAATTGTGTCACAAATATTTTACACAAGATAGCGAATTATTGTAATTTGGTTTGTTTTTCATTTCAGATCATAAACTATGGGAGATTTTTCTGTTGATATTGATATCGATTGGTTACCATTTCTTGACTGGTTATTTCCCTTAGTTTATTTTGCGAGTTTTCACTAAAAACACTCTCATTGTTGCTGCAACATATTTGTTTCTTGCTGATGGGTTTTCTTCTTATTTTTCAACCAATTTTCTTTCTCTTTTGATGACTGACAGTTTAGCTCTAGATTCCTTTAGTTTAATTTTATATTTTCATGAATTTGTTCAGCCATCCTTTCTTCTTGTACATATTGATTCCATATTTTGTTTTGGCTACTGGTATTTCCCTGAGCTGATTTGACTCCCAATCTTCCTTGAGGATTACTCTTTAAATTTCAGTGAGGGACTGTTCCAATTTTGGTCTCATACTAAAGAAATTTTTTACAAGTCACAAGATGCATGGGCTGCTCTGTCTAAGTGAACATTCATGAAGTTCATAGCTATAGGTATTGATCCGGATTATTTTCGGCATGGAATGAGAACAGAGATATAATAAAGAAATGCACAAAGATATTGCAAATATTCAATAATATAACAGAAATATATCAAAGATGCAACCATAAACAAAGATATACAATAATACACAATTTCTATTAATCAAAGAAATGTACATAGACTGTAAAAATATAGAGTGAAAGACTCACTAGAATGGTGGTGGCTTATCTCTGAGAAGAGATGTGACGACTGTGCTCATTCGCAAGAAGATGGTTACAATGAGGCTCTGAAGGCATTTTTATAATAAACAAGAATGACCAAAACCCTAGACATCCAAAAACCTAACCCTAGGAGATGAAGCGCCAAAATTCATGTGGGCCCCGTTTGGGTAAGTTAGTACATCAACTTCCCAAGGTCGTAACTTTGCATACGATCTCCGTTTTAGGCGTGTGATAGCCCATTGGAAAGGTATCATCTAGGAGATTCATTTTTGGGTCTCAATCATACCTTTGGATATCAATGAGGATCTCGATCTTGAAAAAACTTCATTTAGGCCCTCAAAATGGCCCCTGAAGTTAAAAACTGCTAAAAATAGTAAATTTCCAAAATTGTCAGAAAACTGTTTTGAGCCAGTCGGACAAGGTGGGTGGCCACCGATATCCACCTGGATTAGGTATGGACTGATAATTGTGGTGGAACACATGTGCCTGTTGTGCGTATCATGATAATCCATAAGTCTAGGAAAGTGTCTACCCACTCTCTTCTTTGAGCTTCACTCACTTCACATTGATAAAATGGCCAAGACTATGATAATGTTTGGGGAGAACTATGGGTTAAACAAAAATGCATAACTTATACTCAAAAAATTAAAACAACTCTCGTATCACCTCGCTTCCTTCACACCCTATGTGCATATGCATATCTATATCCAAAATCTAAAAGAGTGAGAATTTTCTAAAGAAAAAAAGGAATTTGAAAGCACTATTAATAGTGTGGGAAGTATGAGTAAATTCATTGTGGATATAGACGCTTGCTGGTAGTGGGGATATGCTTGTATGGTACTGAGGCAACTTCATCAGGGCTATGGGCGCTCGCTGGCAGCGAAGAAATGCTGGTAAAAGAGAGATGAGGAACACACTTATGAAGATGTTTGCTTTTTTTAAAAGTGAAAACCCATGGTTGAACCAAAGCTAATTTGAAGTGTACATCCAGTAAAAGAACTTATCTCATTAATTAGCTCTTTGAAAAGGGTGTGTTAGATTACAAGTACTAGAAATATTGTGTTATATCTTTTAAAATTTTGGTGTCATTGTGGTACCCATAACTATTGGAAAATTGTCTGCAGATTGTTGAACTTATCTTTAAAATTCAGATATGAAGTACATACCCTAGATTTCTATTGACAAAGATAATTGGTTCTTCCAATGTGTCAGCATTTGTTGTGGCTGCAACAAGCCACCTTTACTTTTTCTTTTATAAGCGAAAGGAAAGGCCCCCCCTACTAAAATTTCAACCCTATTGCCTAATCCTCTATCGCTTGAACCTAATGCTATCCCTTTGCCTACTTTGAAGGAGTTGGGAGCTTTATCTTGATGGGTGATTGTCTTTGATGGGTGATGACTATTCCTCCCGATCTGATGATTCCAAATGTCTTCATAATGCTTATTGAACTGTTATATTTGTTGACATTTGTATGATGGAATTGACACGTTGTCTTCAGACCTTTTGTTGATTCTGAAGTGCTTGATGATCCTATTTGGCTGCATGGCTTGGTGTTCTATTGCATGTCTTGGATGAGGTTGTGGCTAATTATTTGTTGATTTCCTAATTCAAAATTTTCATCCTCTTGCTAACATGTTATGTTGCATGACTTCATACTTGTGCTCTCGCGTACTGATCCTACTCTTCTATTTCGAATTAGCATATGTAGTATTAAGACACTCACCTACAGTCATCACACTATTTTTCAATAAACCTAACATTCTCTCATAAGTTGGTTTAAAGGTAGGGATATATTGTTTATTGTATTGGCGAGTCTTCTTTTGATTGCATGGTTGATCTCATTATTTTGTTTTACAGGAGCAGGTGTGTAAGGACACTTTGTTTGCATAGACACTCCAGCCTTGAGAGGCATGTGGGTAAATATGTTCATCCTTTTCTATAATCTTGACTTTGATCCTTACCGAGCTTCCCCTTTTCTTATTTCCCAGAGGTCCTAAGCTTCTAAGGTTCTTGGATCCACCTTCACTGCAAAATTTTTCCTAAGCCTCTTCAGATTGATCTGTACCAGATTCTTCTTTTGGCCTTCCCTCTTACTCAAAAACTAGGCCTAAGGAATATTGGGTTTTCTCCTTCTTTTCCTCTAGGAAAACCTAATAGTTGGATTCTACTCGTCAAGAGTTTTCCAATGACTATAACCATACTTAAATCCGAGTTCTGAATTGAAATTTATGGATTCCCAAAGTTTCCTAAGCCAAAACTCACCTTTTCCAACTCACTGCCACGTGGTTCACTCTCGCTTGTTCCATCTGACTTGGTGTTGACGCATGGTGTTGATGTGGCATACACCACCTTCCCTGATCATCGTTGGTATTTTTCCCGACTCTTCTTCCCAACCTTTTGATCACATACTCCGACAAAGATGTTGGAGCTTCATCGTCCCTGACATTCACACTCTTCATTGTCAGAGTCCTTCTCCATTGGAGAAAATCTAAATATCACAAATCACTCCAATGACCCTCCCTCGATGAATGGTTGGGATTGCATTTCACTCGCTACTCGATTAATGAGCTTCATTCATTCTCCGAGTTGATTGCCTTACAGCTACAATATCCATAGTAAATAAATTTATTTCAGTTCCTCGGTTAGCGTATGTTCCTTCACTACCTCAGATTGAATCCTTATCTTCTTCTTTCACATAGCAATGTTGTTCACAACTGAATTCTTTGGTGAATTATGCATGCTCTTTTGAAGCTAAGCCTCTTTTGCTTCCAAGAAACCAACATCAGGACCACGAGATTATTAGTTTGCAAATCTCCATAAGCTTAAACCTTGAGCAGATTGCCAAAGCAAAACTCACTCAAGTTGTCGATCTATTCCCTGAGTGAACGATCAGATCTTTTTCGTACAACAATATTTGGGTTACAACTTGGATGGTTGGAGTTAACACTCCGAACGGTTTTCTTCCGACTCCAAATGAATTTTAATCATGACCGTTGTTTGTCACTGAAAGGATGATCTATATATTTCGCATGCAAAAAAGAGCTATGAGGGAATATTCCTTGATACCTCTTGTCGATAGCTTGAAACTTCACAAATTTTCTGGATGCTGAATAATTAACTTCGACTACACATCATCACTTTTTTTGGGCTTTTAACCTTCAACACGTGAATCAAAGAAGGAATATTCTTCGATTCTTTTCTTTGATACCTTTGCAGTGGCACGTTGGAACAAGTCGCAAAATGGCTCTTCTGATGGATTGTGGGGATTGGTTCTAGATCTATTAAATGATTAGATCTCACTCTCAGAGTTGATGAATCAGGATGGGAATGGGATAAGAGTTAGAAAGACTCTGATTTGAAGTTATGAACACACACACTCTACTCTTTTGTAGGTTCAAGCATTAATGGTCTAGATTAACCCACAGACTTGGTCAATGGTTGTTTAGTGAGAAATTTTAAACAACCATAACTTTTCCTACAGATGTCAGAATGAGGCCTGTGATACCTCGTTGGAAAGGTATCAGATAAAGGAATGCAATGGTATGGGTCTCTCAACCGAAAAATTGATAGAAGATGTAAGAAACTATAGAAAACCAAAAACCATGGATTTGGGGAGAAAATGGTCGTACCAACTTCGAGCAATCATATCCGGGGCTACAAGTAACGAAATAAAGCCCATGATAGCTCAATAGAAAGATGGAGAAGAGAATAATAAGATGACATAGAAAATGTGGGAAGATTGAGAGTGCAAATTTATCAAAAATGAAAAACACAAACAAAACCCGAATTCAAGTGAAGAACCAGCTATGCAGAGTTCAAAATGTTATATCTCAAGATACATGCAATGAAATATGGCCAACAATATCCAACAGAGGAGAAGAATCCAAATGGATTTTGATCAGGAGGAAGAAGCCATAAACACCCATAAACTTTCTAGGAATAGAACGTAACACCAATGAGCAAATTCAATGATTGTTTTTTGATGAATATCATTTGTAAACTGCCATAGGGTGAATGAAACCTCCCATGAGTCTCTTCATTTTCCATTTGTAACTCCCACATCCAGATTTTAGAAACGTAAAAAAGAAATTGGGGGAAAATGAAACGAATAGAGAGGAGAAATCAAGGGTCTCTCGTACCCTATAAAAGAGAACTCATAGGATAGAAGGGGGACCTTTTCCATTTGTAACAAAGGATGGTATTTTTGCTTCTGAGTAATAAAGAGCAGAAGGAATTTCAGAAATTTGTGGCTTTGATAGATGTAGTATAGACTATTCTTTATGCATTTATATTCTGCTTGAGTAGATAGGATTTTGTTGTATGAATTATTTCTGAACTCTATTATGTTTGCTTATGTTGTCACATGTTTCTTCATGGGTACATAAATGATGTTATAGATGTATTTTTCAACTATTTGCCTTTGCATATACAACATTATTGCTTTCATTTACCATTAGAATACATGAACTATTTGTGGTTCTGATGATTATCTTTCTCTATACTCATTCTATTAGTTTTGCTCCCGGGATAGGTTAGAAGTAGTTAGATTAGATTAGTTTTCTTTAGTTAGATTAGTCTTAGAATTATTTAGAACTCTTTGGGGGGCAAATCGTTGTCTTTCCCCTTTTTATTATTTTAATTCTGAGCAGTAGCAAGGCCCATAAACTCACGTGAAACACTACCTCAAATGAGAGTAGGTCTGATTGAGACCTGCCATCGAGCGTTTTCCCTCATCTAATTGAACAGGTCATTCTGGCCCATCAACACATTGCAAACTACATAGTGATCACTGCAAATTGTTTAGGTTGTCTTCTACAAATAGAACCAACGATCTCGGTTCTCCTAGACTACACTGATTTGTCCTTCATAAACCCTATGTAATCGCTACAATCTGATAGAATATCTAGAGATTTAATGGCAACCTAACTCATTGTTTTTATAATCTCAAGAAAAGATTCTGTAGATATGATACCCCTCTTTTCTCACAAACGTGCACACTTCAATGCTTAAGTTGATTTGACAACGAATTTAACCCAATCCAGAGGTTTGATATGATGATTCCCTCTATTTTTATTTCTCTAGATTTTATTAAAGGAAATAGAAGCACCATAAGTGTAGAGAGACCATAACATATTTCTTTATTTACAACAATATTATCATTGTTTATTATGTTTTTTTGACAAATGGCATCTCTTTTTTCTTTTTTGTTAAAATAATTGGTGAATAATAATGATATTTAAATGTTTCTTCTTGAGATTATTCGTTAGGTTTAAATAGAGTTTTAATGTATTTGTAGAGTAATTCATATGGGTTATGCTCAATAGAATTACTCCCAATATGGCTCAATTTTTACCATTTTAATAATTTAAGAAACAAATTGAATATATACATAACTTACAAAAAGGTTTACTTGGATCTTGTATTTTGATCAATGTGAGTAAAAACCTTATTTTAAATTATGGAAATTTGAAATGTTAAAATCTTTCAATTTTCACACTTATTCAATTCGTTTCTTTTTAGTGTAATTTATTTTTCATTAATTTGGTTTGACGCGTAAAAAAATATATGGAGCCAAACTCTATTTCAATGCATTGGTTTTCCAATCAAAATTAAAATGAAACCAAAACAAAATAATTCTCAACAAAAGTCCGACTATGCCAATCGCAAGGAATTAATGTAGCAAATCCATAAAGCACAATGATCCAAAATAACCATAAAACCATCCCTACAAATCAAAATCACTCAAAATAAAGCAAACCAAAGCAATTAAAAAATGACATTAGAAAAATTTATATAGAGGGCCCCATAATTTTGAAGAAATTAAGGGGAATTGTTGAGACCTCAACAATCGATGACACATAGGGATGAAACAATTATCTCTAGTATAAGGTAATAGGGCTTTAAATTGATTAAAGATATAAATAAAAAATTTCCATAATTTGCACACATCACACTATTTTTAAGGGTCCCACATAAGATGAATCAAAGTAAGATAAGTTCTTAAAAATGAAAGTACTTGAATGCCTAGTCTCAAAGCAATGAATCCGAATACATGGAATCTTATTTTATTTTCTTCTACTATTGGATAACAAAGGTATGGCTATGAGGTTTTAAGATTAGTATTCATCTATTGAATGTAATATTGCCTCTTTTTCCTGACATTTCTTCGCTACCCACGAGCGTCCATAACCCCGATGAAGATGTCTCGACACCATACAAGCATGGCCCCGCTGCTAGCCAATGTCTATAGCCCTGACGGGTTTACTTGTACTTCCCGCACCTAAATGTTTTCAACTCTCTTGTGTTTCCACCCTTTAGATTTTCTTAGTTGGAGAATTGCTTTTTGCAATTGGGTGAAGAGAGCGGGGTGGTACAAGAGGGGTTATAAAATAAAATAGATATAGTACTAGTTAAAATTTAACCTCACTGACCTTCCCTTCATCTACCTATGTTGAAGACTTAGTTTAATTGTGGAGGGATAAGGGAGGGATTCAAAGAAAAGACTGTAGCATATTCATTCCTTTGTACAGATGAACTATAATACTTGATTCGTATCTAAATGTTCCCCATATTTATTGGTTGATGCAAGAGAAAATATAAACTTGCTAAGGATGATCTTTAGATAATGAAATCCTATCGTAAAGATAGAGAAAAGATTCCCAAAATCACCAATTGATGTTGCTAAAAATAGATTACCCCCATATAAACTTTGGAGACATCACAAAATTCAAAACAAAACTAAGAACAAATCAAATCCAAATAACTGTATAAGTGCCATTAATAGACTACACAAATCAAAACAAAAGCAAAATCAGAAAATAAATTTAGCTAAACTGAAACAATAAGCCATGCAATAGTCAAGAACATAACTAGACAAGATAAGAAAAGAGTTCTTAACACAAAGAGTAGAGATTTTCTACAAATGTGTTCTTATTTTATGTTAAGAGTATGATAATTTTGTCTTGTATGGCAGATTATTAATCAGGCTTTTATTCAAAAGGAAATTCTAAATTTGAGAAGCAATTATGAGCAAAAGATAAAATCACATCAAGATGTCCCGTGCTTTGCAAATATATTGCCTCAAAGTTAAACCTTAGTTGAAAAGCCTTACTGATTATGGAGTAGACTTACAATAAATTTTAAAAACCAAAGAACAAGATGTTGAATGAAAACATGGTAAGGTGCATAGACTCCCTGATATAACTTGTGTGTAGCAAAAGAACCATCATAACTGCTTAACTAACAAGAGAACACACAAGGTAGACTAAGGGATTTCTTCTAAGCTATAAGTAGAATCAAACCTTCAATGAAACCAATGAAAACCTACAAAACCAAAACTCAAATAAGAAAAATACTAAATAAAACTAAAAAAAAAATGAAATAAAAAAATTACTAGTAGATGAAAATAATCACATGCAGTTTTACCTTGAAGAATGTCATACTAGTATACCTTAGAGATCTTGATATCTTCCAAAGTTCATGTTTTAAAGAAGTAACCTCTTCTCATGATCAAGGTTAAAGAGCATGAAGAAGTTGCATCTTTATCCAAGTTTACATATGCCTATGATCATCAAATATATTGAAAGTAAACGAAGGCAAGCAACAAAACTTATGAAAGAAAGTATCTTAGAAAGGAAACAATTCCAAGCATTCTGATGATATATTGGTATTAACATCCACGGGAGTCCCATCCCAGTCCATTTGGATGAAAACATTCCTTTTTTCATTTAAGTATCAGGAATATTATGTTGTGCTTTAGTAAAACATTTTATTCAAACTTGAACAATCTATGTGTAATATTTTTTTAAAGACTCTTGTAGAGATCTATTCCAAGAGTTCATAAATTTTGTGATTTTTGACTTTTATATAATCAAAAGGTCTCAAGTATGTTTCTCCTATGCATCTTATGATATTAAATGAATGAATTCAATTAAATCCCTCTGTTTTGGACCACCAACCTATTTTCTGTCTTATGAGTCTTGCTTCAAATATTTTTCCTCATTGCTCAAATGAATGGATTTGATGGAATGCATGCAATTATCTTGTATATTTCAATTAAGGTTGTTATTTTCTGCTATAAGTTATTTTCTATCCTTTCAGTTATTTTACCACTTGGTCTACTCATAGGTGTAGATGACATGAATGTTTAAATTTATTGTTTGAATAAGTATATTGAAAATATGAGTGAGAAAGAGGAGTACCACCTCTATAAAAATGAAGAGGGGACCTTAACAAATTTTATAAGAAAACCCTACAAGGTTGACTCTTGTCCTTAACAGAAAAGTAGATCAACAACTCATAATCCATTCCCATATTCAATGCGCAAGTCTCTTGCATTCTTAAAATTCGATATGGTTTATCTAGACAACCAATGAAAGCCAAGTAAAATTCTGATATGTGCTTGCCCAGTGAGATCTTGACAACTATGCCATTACCCAACGACCCAATGAAAATAAGTGAGGTATGCCCTCTTTTGCTAGGATCAATTGGTTCATGTCATGGAAACAATTCTCTGCTACTACATGTGCTTGCACAAAACTGCATTTCTACAGTACTTTCAATCAAAGGACAATGTTATGAATTATCTAGCTTTCGTTTACCACCATTTGCTTCAATTGTTCGCTAATTGGTAAGTTGGTTCACCGACTGGTGAACCATTCTTCAACCATATTGCAATGAAAGAAACATCAACCTAAGCTTGAGATCATTCTCTACTCTCTCATGCTTCCACTGAACAATTGCTTGCTTCATCGGTGAGACTGATCTCTTGTGTAGCTACACATATGTGGATGCTTTCTACTCCTTATGCCGCCAAGATAGGGAATTATTCATCTCCTTTAGGACCCACTCTCCACACCCTTCTCTTTGTTGCGTGGTTCCAACTCCACACCCTTCTCTTTGTTGCGTGGTTCCAAGGGTGAATCTCTGGATGAAGTTTCCAACACTTCGCTTCCAAGTGGTGGAAAAAGTTCTTGGTGTAGTTGTGTGAATTGCATGACATAGTCGTTTTCTCCCTATGCCTATTAATTCGTTGTTGGTTTGCGGAAGTATTCTTGCCATTCCTCCTCTAAAATAAATATGGATTATGGCATGTGGATTGCTCCTCTCAGCAAGATGCCACATGATGGAATTTCTTCCCACCTAATGAACATACCTCCGAGTACCAACAACTTACAACTTTATGCCCTTTCTTCTTACAACAATGACAAACATGGGATGTCCTACCTGCCACATACCTCTTGCACTTTATCTTATTGTTTTGGTTGATCTTCTTCCCACGTCTTCCAAGTGTTGGTGCAGGTTGAGTCTTTGCACTCTCCTCATGGTTGCCCTGCTACAATATTCCATGAGATGGATGGGGTGGTGGTGTGTTGCCACCCTCCTTCATTGTTGCACTTTATTTTGATGATTAGGCCAATTATACCATGTCTTTTTATTTCACAAATGTGATATTGTTGTTTGTGGCCTTTTCCTATATGCCATCAAAATCCAGGCCTTCATGCTTGACCCTCGATCTAGCTACAATAGGGCTTAAGATCCCTTATCTTATATTGCCTAGCATCTATCCATCATATCCCATTTTACCTAATGATTTTGAATCAATGCCCCTAGTATGATATTTAAATTAACCAAAATGATCTTGAGAAATGTTGAAGGAAGGTAATCTTACTAGAGTTGGCTCACTCTTAGTGATGGATTTTGCAATGGTAATGGAAGGTGCCTTTGCTTCCTTGGTCTCTTGGACAACTTCATGTATCTTTGCCAATGCCTCCTCCTTCTCTACTAGCTCTTATCAGTGAACCTATCCTCCTGCCAACTATCCACCTAAAGGACATTCTCTCCTAGTTGCACAAGTTGAACTCTATGTTTGTTCCAATCTGCCATGACAATGTTGGCACGCAAAGTTTTGTGTTCAGTTTTGCGCGTGTGCACAAACAAAGTTGTGCATGCTTATCGCATATTTTTTTGTGCGCCTATGGAAATGCACAAGGAATGACATGGAGGGCGCACCAGGCCAAGTTTTTTCAGTTCTACACCAAGCTTAAAGATTACCAAGTACACCTAGTTTGAGTTTTTTCAGTTGTGCCAGAAAACAAGAAGATGCCCGCTGGAATCAAGAAAATAATCATCGAGAAATATCCCCAAATTATTAATGCCAACAACATACAAAGATGTGGGACAAATAGATAATGAGTTGCTCAGGTAGTTAATATTTCCCTTGATGAAAGAAGTCTATATGGAGTGAAGGCAGACACCAGAAGTGTGTGAGGAAGTTTTATCAGACAAACAAGTGGAGCAGAGCAAAGAAAGAGACAACTTGTTGGACAACTGAGAGGGGGGGGGGTGAATTAGTTGTTACCGTGCTTAAACAATTATGCTACTTTTAAACTATTTGCAGAAACAATGAATGATGATCACAATAATGCAGGGAAATAAACAATGGCACTTTCAGCATCATTCACATATATGAGAAACACAGAGACAAATATTTCCCGAGGAAACCCATACATGGTAAAAACCTCTTTTTCTTTATATGATAAGTAATAGTTACATTCTTTACATTATCATACATATGAGCACCAACTCATAATGAGGTTACAACCTCAGTTTTGCAAGCTTCTACTTGCTGAGAGCACCAAATCTCTGTTTTCTCTAGCACCCAC
>JASDQU011441415.1:9781-22922 GCA_032191745.1 Picea mariana
AAAACCATGAGAACCAAAATAGGAATGATAAACCAAAAGAAAACCATTTTCTTCAAGTTTTAGATGAACAACCTGCAATAAAATGAGAGAGAAGAAGGAATGGGAAAGAGTAGGAGAGGAGGAAAAAAACATTAACAAAGTTAACCCAAGGAAATGAGGGAGTTGGGGTTTGGGCATACCTCTTTAGCTCTTGAAACTTGAAACCTTTGGAAGATGGTTGCCTTTGTTCTCTCCTCCAAGCTCCTCTTTCAAGCTCTCCTTTGCTTTCTCCTCCAAGCTCCTCTTTCAAGCTCTCCTTTGCTTTCTCCTCCAAGTTCTCACAAATCTGCACTTTCAACCTCTCCTTTGCTCTCTCCTCCAAGCTCTCTCCTCCAAGCTCAAGATGAAAGAATGAGGAGAATAGAGGGGAAAGAGCTCCTTTATTCTCCTCATTCTTTTCCCTCAACCCTAAGCCTAAGCTAGGCCCCACACTAACCCCACCCTAACTCCAAAAATTAAAAAAAAAAATGAACTTTTGCTTGAAGATGCGGGTCCCCACGAAAGCGTGCGAATTTTCCACTGAAGCGTGCGTGAAGAGCCCTCTGAAGCGCGCTTCAAAGGGGGACGCTTCCGAATTGGCAGGAATCAAATTTTTGGGGACTGAATCGTGCTTCCAAAAATTGAGTCGCGCTTGAGAGGGAGCTTCCAGGACGAACCCGCCCGGATCGAGCTTCGGGGCTTCGAAGCGGGGGGGGAAGCTTCCGGTAACCCTGCTTGGAACGGTGACATGATGCCCTAGTAAGTTGATCTCCCTTTAGGATAGGTTTCCACTAGATGGGTCTATGAGAGGTCATCGTCTGTTCCCTCCATACTTACCACTTTCCATCTTTATTCCTCTCATCTTCCCCTACCTTTGTTCGGGCATTGGGATTTTCCACACTTGGAAGGGTTGTACCTTGCCTTGTGGGAAGAAGGGGCTAAACGCCCAGAGGGTAAAAGTAGATGGCAAGAGTTAAAAGACAAAGATGAAACCTTTGAGATGCTTCGCACAGGGATTCCCGAAAAAGCAGTAAAAAGCTTCTCAGTAAGAAAAGGGAACCTATAAGATAAATAAACACTCAAGGTACTAGTTGGTGGATAGGGGGTCTCATCACGAGTCAGCCTATTATCACCATGGGCATGTAGCAGTATGACACTACCACCTATCTGGTCACCAAACCAGGGTAGTGGCTCTTCGTGGCATAGCCAAGAGAAAAGGGGTCTCATCACGAGCCAGACTTTTCATCTCCATGAAATGTTTGTGGATAACGTTGTCACCTCTGGTCACCAAGCCAGGACAGTGTCCCTTGACTCCTCCCTTGAAGCACAAAAGAGCAAAAGATCAAAAGATAATAAAATTAAGAGTAAAAGGCAATAAATGGTAAGAAACAATGGCATCTATGACAAAGTGCAGGTCACCCTCTACAAAGTCACCCATAGGTAAGACCTATATTTGCCTCTTATCATTGCACCCCATGCCCAAACACTTATCCCACGCCACCTCATACACTTATATGATCTAGATTGGATCTCACCTGGGAAACACCCCAAACTTAAAGGGGATTAGCCCAATAGGACACCCTAATGTTGATTTTTCATAACCTAGGTTAAGCATGTAGTTCATTTCAATTTCATCATGTCTTAACCATAAACAAGAATGTTGCAGCAACCAAGATCACAAGAAGAAACACCATGCACAAGTACACAAGATATATCCTGGGAAACCCTTCTCAACAAGGGAGAAAAATCCAGCCAAATCCTTTGCTATATTCTTCAAGAGAAAGACCTTTCACCACCAAGAATGACGTAGCACACAAGAGGGTGCATAAGCCCTAGAAGACTAGCGCCCAAGAGAGGTGCACACCTTTGCCAAAGAGAAGTACTTGCTGAAATTTCCAAAACACACAAGAAGGATATGATTCTACAATGGAGAATCATCTCCTACTTATATTAGACTTTGACCAATTAACAAGGGCATCTATTGGCACAACAGGGCCGACCTCTCTAAGTCAAATTTACTTATTATTATATTTATTATTTATTATAATTAATATTAATTATCTTTTACATTTATTATTAATCACTTTAAGGTGGGGCCGACCTGTACCATTTCCATAACAATTAGGGTTACAGGTAGGTCTGACTCTTGAACAATATATATAGCAAAGGATCTGATACACCCACTAGTGCTCATCCACTAGGGGCACATCCATAGGGATGTCATAGATCTAATTCACTGCATTTCACAGATGAACCAGGTCTTCACACATTCACCTGTGCTCGTCCACAGGCACGTCCACTCTACAAATCTGCTTTCCCACTACCACCGACAAGAGAATCATCTGGAGTCATCTCGTCAACTCTACTGCTCAAAGGAGGCCATCACATCATCTTCATTTTTGTTCACATGACGATGTGCCCAACACTTTTGGGATTTCTCACGTTCACCTTGTGCTCAACCACAGGCACGTCCTAACTCAACAGATCGCTTTTCCATCGTATAATCATTTGGAGTTCTTCTCACTCACGTCATGGAGGAGGTCATCTCTACATTCCTGGCTCTGTCCTAAGCAAGAACCTCGAATCCTTCTTAGGGTCTTTCTCTCCGGTTTGTAAGCTGAGAGAAAGACTCACATAGCTGTTATGTTCCACATCTCATGGGTTTGTAAGTTGGAGGATGTCTCCCATAGTTGCATTCATCAACACTCCCTCTCAGCTAGGGAGGCATTCTTCATCAAGCCAAGTCTCATACAAATGTACTATGAATTTTGTTTTTGGCTAAAGTCATCCATACTCCCTCTTAACTCAGAAGGCATTCTTCACCAAGTTTATTTGGTGTAAATGTCTGTAGTCTACTCAGGATTAGGAAGGTACTGCAAGTCTACAATTTTCTTTTGCATCATATATCTGATATAAGCATATTTCAACTCATCGTGTTTCGATCCATCAGGAAACACTAGGTTCTCAAGGAGCTATACCCACGGCTCTTGGTCATCATCATAGGATCCATCTCATGGTCAAGTAAATCTGTCAGAAGCTTGTGAAGCCACATTGCTTCGCACACTCGATGCTTATATACTCTGCCTCTGTGGTACTCAAGGCCACAGAGTTTTGTTTTCTACTGCATCAAGAAACCATGGCAAACTTCACAGTAGAACATCAACTGGATGTGTTATTTCGGTCCACTGTACTTTCTGCTCAATCTGAATCGATATATCCTGCAAAGTCAATTTCACACTGGAGGCATATCTCAGGCCATATCCAACTGTGCCTTTTATATATCTCAATACATGTTTTGTTGTTGTCTAGTGAGTTTGTCTTGGTTGACTCATGAAATGACTAGGCACATTCACTGCATGGTATGAATCCAGTCTGATGTTAACCAGATACATTAGTGGTCCAATCAACTTTGGATCAGTCTCGTTTGAATCATCATCAATCTTCTTCTTTAAATCCACCATGGTGGATTTTGCATTCTGTCATACTGAACTTCTTTAATATTTTCACTGTATATTTTCCTTGACTCAGGAAAATATGAAAAAATCAACATTGTATCAAAGCATAGGTCAAACCATCAGAGCATACTACATGCTTAAGCTAGCTTATGAAAAATCAACATTGTATCAGAGCATAGGTCTTGAAGAACCCATTGAACAAGCATCTTTCACAAGAAAAAAGGAAAAACGTCACTATTGTCGTACACGAAAATTAGGGCTTTTATTGAAGAGGAATTTCACCCCAAAAGCCATCTAGAAAAGTGCACCCTAGCCCAAGGAACTCTTTGGCACCTTCAGCACACCTTTTCAGTGGGTAGAACTCTCAGAAAGTGAAACCCTAGTTTTCACCAGTACCAGAAGCACCAGAAAATCAGAAGCACCAGTCTAGAAATCCGCTGGTCAAGTTTGAGGGCGCAAAATTTGGACCATCAAACCGGTCAAACCGGCCGGTTCCGGTTCTGGTTCCGGTTCAGGTTGGACTCTCGACCGGTTCCGGTACCGGTTTCGGTTTTTAAAACATTGATCTTAACCATAAACAAGAATGTTGCAGCAACCAAGATCACAAGAAGAAACACCATGCACAAGTACACAAGATATATCCTTGGAAACCCTTCTCAACAAAGGAGAAAAATCCAACCAACCTTTGCTATATTATTCAAGAGAAAGACCTTTCACCACCAAGAATGACGTAGCACACAAGAGGGTGCATAAGCCCTAGAAGACTAGCGCCCAAGAGAGGTGCGCACCTTTGCCAAAGAGAAGTACTTGCTGAAATTTCCAAAACACACAAGAAGGATATGATTCTACAATGGAGAATCATCTCCTACTTATATTAGACTTTGACCAATTAACAAGGGCATCTATTGGCACAACAGGGCCGACCTCTCTAAGTCAAATATATTTATTATTATATTTATTATTTATTATAATTAATATTAATTATCTTTTACATTTATTATTAATCACTTTAAGGTGGGGCCGACCTGTACCCTTTACATAACAATTAGGGTTACAGGTAGGTCTGACTCTTGAACAATATATATAACAAAGGATCTGATACACCAACTAGTGCTCATCCACTAGGGGCACATCCATAGGGATGTCATAGATCTGATTCACTGCATTACACAGATGAACCAGGTCTTCACACATTCACCTATGCTCGTCCACAGGCACGTCCACTCTACAGATCTGCTTTCCCACCGCCACCGACAAGAGAATCATTTGGAGTCATCTCGTCAACTCTGTTGCTCAGAGGAGGCCATCACATCATCTTCATTTATGTTCACATGACGATGTGCCCAACACTTTTGGGATTTCTCACGTTCACCTTGTGCTCAGCCACAGGCACGTCCTAACTCAACAAAGGAGGAGGTCATCTCTACGTTCCTGGCTCTTTCCTAGGCAGGAACCTCAAACCCTTCTTAGGGGCTTTCTCTTAGGTTTGTAAGCTGAGAGAAAGACTCACATAGTTGCTATGTTCCACATCTCACAGGTTTGTAAGTTGGAGGATGTCTTCCATAGCTGCATTCATCAACACCTAAGACCTTCTCCAAACCTGACTTGTTAAATTGCATAACGTCTTTGAGCATTTGTCTAGGTAAAAGGGGTTTGATGCACATGTTTATGTAATTTGATTATTGGATGTGATTTACATGTTATGATCCGTGTGACTTATGAACCCCTGGAGGGCGTACTTGTCGATGCAGAACCTTGTTGATGGACAGGTACACGTGAGGGAATGACTAGCTCGGACCTTCATGGTGCTGAAAGCCCACAGATGGATGTTGTAACCCCAGCCAGGAGCAAGAAGACATCAGAGATTTGCACCAGGAAGAAAGAAGGACGTCACCTTGGAGGCACCCTGGCAAACCTAGACCCAGGGGGATCTTGCTCTTCCACATGGACGTTGTCCCTAGAAGGCCTATGACGCTATCATCATGACCCTAGACGTCATCCAGTGTTAGGGTTTGCATTTCGGAGGTAGTTGTGAGCTGGGTAGCACAATGGGCATCATCTAGAGCCTTTGGAGACCAAACATTTTGCATCTTGAGCCAAACGTTCCACCCTAGGGGCTCAACGTCACCCTAGAAGGGCATGGCGTCACCCTTAGAGATGTTTTCAGATGATAAATAATTTTATTTATGTAAAAATTGGATTTTATTGTAAACTAGCCAGGTCGGCCTTTTATTTGACCTAAATTTAATTAAACATCAAAGTTTTGTATAAATGGAGATAAAGTACTCTCATTTTTTCATCACAACTCCTCACACAAGAGTGACTGGTCTGAAATTTGCACACTATTTGCGAGTTATTGGCTGAAATAGGGAGGCACAGTTGTCTTGGAGGCTAAAATTTGCAACTTGGATCATTTCTTGGTGAAGTTACTTGGCAATCTAGGGTTTTATTGCTTGATTATTCTTGGCGAAGTAAGTAAATCTGCAATTTTCATTTCATTTTGAATGGTTATGGTATATTTTCTTATTCATGTTAAAGATTATGAAATTGCTTGCTTGACAAACCCTAGGAGTAAAGGACTTAAGATACTACTTCTTAGCTCTTCATTTGCTAGACTTTACTAAAGTGATTTGACCTAGATAAACTTCTAAAGCCCTAAAATACTAGCACTTTAGAAGCCATTGTCTAGTTATTGTTGCTCTTAATATCTTTCAATAGTCTAAGGAGGAGGAAGGCACTAGGGCCTAGAAGTGCCTACTCTCTAGTAGCTCACCCCCTTAAAGTTTGGATCTCGGAAGACTTAAAGTGCTAACTCTTCTGAGATCCATCCTTCACTTAGACAAGTATAATCATTACTATTACTACTTCCAAGTGAAAGTCGTCACCTATTGACTCCATTACCCCATAAAGGCACTAGTCCACTTGTTTTAGTGAATGATTGATCAAACCAACACTCAAACTCTCTTCCTTGAAGCTTTTGCTAACTTCTACTAACTCTAAGCTAGACTAATTCATTAGTTAACTTGCGGTTGTTGCAAATCAGTGCTGCAGCCATACTAATCTACATTAATTTGTTGCATACACCTACATAACTTGCATCTAACTCACTCAGAAATTGATTGTGATAATTGCCAAACAATCTACTTGATAAATGCTATGTTTACATGATGTTTCCTTGCAATTCTAAGCACTAATACTTCTTGTTGTTACAAAAGATTGCACAGCCATCTAACTGCAGCAAATTCTCTGCAAAATTGACATTTAATGCTAGCTAGACATTGCAAAATTGCTTGTGACAATTGATTATCATTCTGCTTAGTTAAAGCTACCTTTTCATTGTCTTTTAAAGCAATTCCAAGGCATATTTTTTGCAGCTGTTATAAAATACTTATTGTTGTTGTAAACTTTCATATTGCTGCAATTTTATATCAGCTAGCTTATATTTCGAAGGTTCATGGTCTTATGAAGCACTAACATCATTTTGTACTTCAAAGCTGCCATATTTTTCTTTGTTGTCTTGTTCTGGGCAGGTACACTTCATCTTTACTACTGCTTCATCTCTTAAAGACCTAAAGAACCTTTTGACATGAGTGACTAATGCGAGGGGGATATTTTTGCATCCTAGCCTTAGTTTCATCAGCCCTTTAGGTCACTGGGGACGTCTCCCTTGGGGTAATCTTTATATACTCCTAAACAGAAAGGGGTTTCCCATTAAGGTGACAGTGATAGGTCACCCCCTTGTTACGCCAATCTTGTCTCACTTGCCTTGGGCATTGGGCATGTACAGATGTGCGATAACAGTATTTTAAGTTGTAGGTTGTTAAAGATCTTAGAGGTGTGTTTGATGTTTTATGGTATATGTATGAGCTAATCTTGGACAGCATAAACCCATTGTTTAACCCATGCAAAGAGCAGTCATAAAAGAGCATCAAACCAAAGATTTGTGAGCAGATTTGGAGAGGGTGAAGTTCAGATTCAGTGGGCTGTTTTGAACAGCAAGAAGGCTGTCCTAAAACAGCGAGAAAAACAGTTTGAAAGTACCCAAACATAGTGCCCAACAAGACGTCAAAGACAGGCCTGTTCGGCAGCCCATAGAACCTCCGAAAATCTTCAATGTGTTGTTTTGTTTTGTTTTTATAGTCCTTGTTTCATAAATGGGGAAAATGAAAAAACAACTAAATGAACCAGATGAATTGCAACTAAAAGAAGCATACAAAACAGTCATTTTAAGTTCTTTTTACATACAGCTTTATGAAACAAATAAACTGAATATTCAAATTCCAATGACTTTTCACTCATATGCCAAAGTGTGAGGAAGAAATTACCATATTCCACATTCGCCAATACTAATATGACCACATCATCCCCCACATAAAGCAAACAAACAAAATGAAAAAATCAGTCTAGCATCCAAGCAATGGCTCTAATTTTAGGTTCACAATTACATGCATCTAGTCTCAGGTAAGCAATATACTAATTGTTTTAACTGCATAATTCTTGGAAAACTGGAGAAAAGAAAATTGCTTGACCTCTTCTACAGTTTTTGCATTCCACCAATCTTTGTAGAATTCACGATCCCCAAATAGTACCAACTCTGCAACAATATTAAGCCTGGAAAAGATGTACATAGACCATGATAACTGAGATGCAAGAACTTGAAATATGGAATCTCAAAATAACATGAAGTAAATAATTTATTGAATACTATATTAAATCTTTCAGATATTACATCCAAAGTTTACTCAATTGTAAGAGTATGAAGTAATAGTCCTACCAAAGCAACCAACTCCTACTAAAACAAGACCAACCAAATAAGTTCATTTATAAACACTACAGAAGCAAGTTACCAGCAACAAGCATAATTAGTGGCATCTACCTGACAAAGTAATGTGGTGTGTTAGTAGTATATGGTAAAGAAAAGGAGCAAGAGGAGGCATTTTCATTTCAGCAAACCATATAGAAAACGGCTATCTCATTCTTTGGAATCAACTGATGGAGTAGCATAGCATTTAGGTAGAGCATAAGATAATTTATTAATGTCCAATAAATGACCATAAATAGGTCAATGAGACTGCAGCTACAATAGTGTGAGATACAAAGTGGGAGTGCAAAGGCCAATCCTAGAAAAACATGATATAAGAAAAACTAGCACATACTGTAAAAGACCTAAAGTCTACAGCCTTATAGCATGGAGCAGAGAAACAAATCAATAGTGCATTTATGTGCAAATTCTATAGAGAAGCGAAGAAAAACACCAACACTATCAGGGGGGATGGCTCACCTAGGGTGTGATCAACCTCTCCTAATGCAATCTCCTCCTACCATCTGAGGCTGTAGGGAAGAAACTCATGATAGATGCCTATGCGAATGAACTAGAAGAACAGGAAGATCTGGTCTGAGATATGTGTCAATGTCAGGGTGGTACAATCCACGGTCGAGATCTAGGGGAGATATCCTGAGTACTAGTACAGCATGAGCTGTGTCGGGATTTGAGGTGACATGTCCGTAAGGGTCTTAGCAGTCAAGCACAGAAGGCCTCTTAGGGTCTCACAGATCTGATGGCTAATGTAGTGTTGTTGTCGACCTATCTCTTGGAACCTCTATCTGCTAGAAGCATCGGAAATAAATTTGTAATCAACCTGACTAGGTCCGATCTGGGCTGGGGTGAGCGTAGTGAACAAGATCTAAGTCCAAGTGCCTCCCTCGTGTATAGTGCCAAACATCTATGGTCTGGGAAGCGAAAGAAAGTGGATAAAGAGTTCTAAGACTCTGAAAAGATAGTAAAATCGTCCTCTAATCTCATACTAGATGGGGCACTTGAACATGAAGTGCTCTTTTGTCTCAATCTCATGAAGATGATAGAGTTGGCATATCCTCTCTTCCTAGGCAATATGGTGGTCAGTTTCAATGCGAAGATAATAGAACCCACCCAAAATTTCCCAAGGGGGATCCGAAGAGCATGCATCCAATGCTAAAGAATGTAAGGGGGATGAACAATAAAGCCATCTCCCAACTCCAAAAAGTGCTCTACCTAGAAGGCCATCTTGGGGGTTAGCATGCAAGGTGGGTTAACCCAAGTAACCCGAATATATTGTCTTACGATGTCTTCTTTGATAATCCTATTCAACACCTGCCTATTCAACAAGAGTCAACCAACAACGTATAGAGAATATTTAAACAAAGGGAGCCAATCTATCAAGATAGCAACAGACTGAAGTAGACAAGTAACCTGGACAAACCAATAACGAGCTCAATCAGAGGTATTGGTAATAGCTATGGCCTCCAAGGAACAATAGGAAATATAAGGATAGTCATCCCTTCCATCTAGGAAGTGCGCAAAGCGTTGAACCCAGAGAAAAAGGGAAACCAGTCCAAAGATGGTTTCAATCCTAAAGGAGGGTGCCACCAAATATACTTGGATAATGGCCTAGGGAATTATCCTCTTGCATTTGATGATGCAGTAAAGCATGAGAATCTAAACTCTCTCTCCAAAGGCTCAATCTAACTCCAATAAACTAGCTCCCCAGACCTCCAAACCATAGAGAATTATGGGTCTGATGAGGTTGTCCCTAAGGTCCATCCTGGACCGAGGGTCGTGAAAATGGTTCTAAAAACATTGGCACTTGAAAAGAGCGAGGAATCCATAGCCCTTGTTAATTTAGGGCTAGAGGGATTTCCTCAAGCCAAATATAGGACCTGAAAACTGAACCCTTAAGTAAGTTTCAGCAGTGGTAATCTTGATTTACACACCCTGGAAAAAACAATGATACTATGAGAAGGAAGGTTCAACCCATTGAAGATCATAACCTTGGTTTTGTTGAATTTTGAGCAACTGCAGAAGTTATTCTTTTCAAGCAGCCCTCCTAGCTGCCCTCTCTCAAGATGGCCTCCAAGCTGCCCTCCTCAAGTTGGCCTCCAAGCTTCCCTCCTCAAGTTGGCCTCCAAGCAGCCCTCCAAGTTGCCCTCCTCAAGCTGGCCTCTTCCTAAACCTCCCTCCTCAAGCTGTCAACCCTAACCTAGTTGTCCTAACCTAAATCCTATCTTATCCTAACCTAGGAGGTGACCCTAACCTAAAGCTACCTAACCTAGACTCTATCCTATATAAAGAGAGGGAGGCACCCTCTCTTCACATCAGTCTTCACATCAGTTTCTAGATCATTTTTCATATGAGTTTTACATCAGTTCTGTAACAACTTATATATTCTGAGGGAGCAGCAGCATAGGGTATTCTGGGCAGCAGCTAGGAGGCTCATTTCTGAAGGTTGTTTACTTTGTTTTGGGCAGCAGCTAGGGTCAGCATCTAGGAGATAAGATATCTCTGTTGTGAGACAGAATATTTATCTTCTGGTGGACAGCCATCTACTCTATCCTGTAGCAGTTGTTACTCTATTCTGGAGAAGCAACTTGACTTTGTTCTAGAGCAGCAAATATACTCTATTATGAGGCTGCTTTGGACAGCAAATAAAGAGTGTTTTGGACACCAATTGTACTATGTTCTAAGGCTTATTCTGGACAGCAACCGAGGCCTATTCTGGACAGCATCTGAGGTCTATTCTGAGACAGCCTTGTTGACCACCTATTTCGACTAGGTGTCAACGTCATGTACCATGACAATATGTACCTTGCGATACAACAAGTTTGAATACCTATTGCTCAGCAGGGCAATTCTGGCCCCAGAACTTCTTTCTGTGTACACGGAATGTCCGCTCCCCTGCGTGGGATAATTTTGTAATATGTTAGCATGGGTCTATTTTTATTTAGTTGCCTAGGACTTTATCATTAGGGAAGTACTTTCATCGAGTTTTTTTTTCCTCAGGTAATTAAACTTGCTTACCGGCGATTTTAATTATCCTTGAGTTTTTCACTCAAATAATCCTCCAAAGTGGTGAAAGGCATTCTAATGATCGAACCCAATGGGTGACTAAGGTTTAAAAACATTGTAAATGACCATGCTAGACATCTCCTAGAGTCTTGCGAAATTCCGTTAAGTTTTGATAGGATTTTTTAATAATTAAAATTTTCCGTAAATTGGAAATTTTAATTATTTTTGTTGTAAAATGTAAAAATTTGGTCCTTGGGAATTTTGTATCGGGGTATGGGTACTCAAATCAAATGGCTTATGACCCCCTACACTCTTGGACCAAGTTTCAGCTCAATTGGACAAGTCAATGTCCATGAGGAGTCTAAGTCAGTAAAAAATCAACAAATAATTTGGCTAAATTAAAAATGTCAAATTTTGTCAAAAGTTGTAAAACATGAGAAAAGGGGGAAAAGTTGTTTCCTAAGTCATTTCTATGTAATAAGGGGTCAAATAAATCAAATGCTCCCTTTCCCACCCCTCATACAACTTAACTTTAGAGAGGGATGCGGATTTGTCTCTTGTCGGGCTCACCATCTCCATTGGATTGGCCATTTGGTGATGGGGACCACATGGGGGGCCCATTCCACACCTTGGGTGACCCCTTGGGGCTTTAGAGAGAGGTTTAAACTTAGGAGAGGGGGGTTTTCCCCCCATTTTTGGGTTTCCTCTCCTAATGGGAGTTCCCCTCTCTCATGGTGCCCCCCACCCCCTTTGAGTGAGCCTCTCTCTTTTGGGAGTGACACTTGGAGAGTGTTAAAAATAATTAAAAAGTACCTAGGCAAGTGTTTCTCATCACCTAGGTGCCTAAGGGGTGAGAAAATGCCTAAAGTGGACCCTAGTCATTTAATTTATGAGATGTGAATTAAAAGTGACTTTTTGAACTTAGGGAAAGTGGGTGACTTAAGTGATTTTAATCTCCACCATTCATCTCGTCTAATCTCAACCATTGGATGAGATGACCTTTCACCTTCTTGTCATTGAGCTGATTAGGGTAAGGAGGGCACACCCCTTGGGGGTTGTTGAAGCATTTTTCTTCATGAGTTTTGGAGAGCATGGGAAGGGAGAGAAGTCGACCAGACTAGAGAAGGAGCATTTTTGCAACTTAGAGCATGCATTCCAAGGCAACCTTGGGCACACAAATAGAGCAGAGAAGTACAGCATTAATGGAGGCCATACTGTACGGATTTTGAGTAGGTCCTACAGTTGAACATTGGCACAGAAATCAAGGAAAGGTACAGCACAATTATGGAGGCCGTATCGTACGAATTTTGAAGGTCGTACTGTGTGATGTCACGTTCCCAAGAGTAGGCCAACAGGGAGTGACTTAGTAGTCTATTTGTTCCCGTAGACTATAGTCAGGCACAAACAGGGAACAAGAGGAGAAATAAGGGTGATTTGGTGGCTAAACAATGAATTAAGCCAAAAAGCATAGGAAAAGTCACTTAAGCCTAAGTCAACGGAGACACAGAATGAAAAGGTGTTAAAGGGGGACTTAATTAATTAATTACTCACCGTAGGAAGAAAAGCGTCGAGCTTAAGTGATGTCAATTGTAATGTCCCCCACCTCTTAGAGAGGTGATGAGGAGACTCAGTGGCCTGGGCACCCCCACTAGGTCATAATCTCACACTGAGGGGGGGAAAGTCAAGAAATTAAAAGTTATATTTTTAAGTTGACTTAAGAAAGGAAAAGGATAAAGGAGTAAAAGATAACTCAACAGAAGAATAGAAGATTAACCCTGGGAGTTAACCTAACTCAACAGAGAATTAGAAGGAAAAGTATAAGTAAGAGGCTGGGGTGCACCTATTA
>JASDQU011441418.1:1358-13091 GCA_032191745.1 Picea mariana
GGTATCATGAGAAGAAATCCATCACAAGATATGTGGTATGGGACATAAGGAAGGATACAATGAACAACATACTAGTAGAAAACAATAGAATGTTGGGCAACAACATCAAGAAACAAAACAACAACCTAGTAGTGGGAAGGAACCTAGTGGACTGCAACAACATCAGTAAGAACAAAGGAACGAATTTTTGTTGCAAAAGGGTGAGAAAAGTTTCAATTTGGGGGTGATGGCGAGCCTAATTATTTGAAATCTCAAAGGCTCATCATAGGCACATTTTTCTTCCATGATATGACTAAATATTTTCCTTTTTACCATATTTAATAGTAAGTCATGAATAATGTTTCATGTTGCTTGGTGAATAAGTTTTGAGGTGGAATTTTGTTTATATCATACATTTTTTATTTAATTCCTATGACACAGAGTGTGTGTATCATCAACAAGTCGAACCCCTTAAGGGAAGGAATATTCCAATAATCAAGGGATCATGTTTCCCTAAGAATGTTGTCATCCAAGAATCGAGGGACCTTGTCCCCCACCTACCTCTAGGGTGATCTCAGTTGAATCATGACCACTCCTTGCAAGAAACAGTTCAACAATTAGATGAGATTGATTGAGATCTCCTATTCCTCCATTTCCTCCCCAATTCAAGTGAATAGGTCGAGCTTTCAAGGATATAAATAGACCCCTAGCTTTGGGAGAAAGGACAAATTTTATGATATTGTATTGAACTTTTGTTTTGAAGACTTTTTGTTGGGAACTTGGGTATTTTTATCTTGATGTACTGTTGACTTTGATGAAATAAATATGATCATTTTCTCAACTTATTATAGTTATTCTAAGGTTCCTTGTGCTTCTTGGGTAGGGCCCACTCAAGAGGGCTCAAAGACCTTGCTGGAATTAACTTTTTTTTATTCATGGTTAATAAGTTATCAGTTAGTATTTCATTCTCTCTTGAAGATTAATATAGTCATGCATGATTATCTATGAATTATGTCAATTTGTTATTAATTGTTAGCTTCAGCAGGTATCTTGTAGAAGGAGTCAAAAATCTATTGGGATGCCCTTGGGTGTCTTTTCAAGGCTGAAAAATTTGGATTTGCCTCATTATATTTTAGTCTAGATTTTTCAATTCTTTTGAAGACTCCTACTAACTTCTTAATACTCTTTTTGGCTTCTTGTACGACTATTACAATTCCTGTAGAAACTTCATGTAGGAATGTTTTAGCTCTAGATCTCAATTTCTCTTACTATTATTTTCATGAAAGTAGCAATAGGAAATGAAATACCATGTGGCTTGTCGATGATTCAAGGGTTAGGTATAATTTATCTCATTTGGTCCATACCATAGTTCAACTTCTTTAAATGCAATTTCATGTCATACAATAGAATTGGTTCATACTTTACATTTAGTTTAATCTTTCCATGGTTCAATATGCTTCCTTTTATGCCAATTGATTAGATATCCTTCACTGTAATTTAGATATGTTGTTCTTTCGAGGAGTTGTTCTTTCATTCAAGATATATTTCAAGGTTTCTTTCTACAATTTCAATTCCCTACACATTTTCATGCAATTAAACCCCTTGATCAATCTCAGACCTATATTGTTGTCAATGCATACTAAAAATACTTTGCACAACACCTCTTAAATTTGTACGAACCATGGGTTGAAAAGTAGACTAAGAAGCCAAGGAGGTAGTAGAATTATTGTTGCTATTCCTAGGGCCAACAATACCATCAAGGAATATCATCTTTATGATGAGGCAAGCAAGAAATTAATTATTTCAAGAGATGTAATTTTTCTTGAATCCCACAAGAATGAAAAAATGGTTGAGAGGTAGCTTGATCATTTGGATAAATTCACTCATGTAAATACACATCATGAATTTTATGATGAGATTCCACATCTTGAATGGGGGATCCCTATCTTGGATCAATCCATGGAATCTCCTTTTTAAGCACCATCTCCTCCTCACGAAGAAGTTCCAACCACTTCATTAAAACCTAAAGTTCATTTGGATGATGTGATTGAGATGATTGAAAGGATGAGGCTTGATGAGAATTTAGCACCATCTCAATCAACTAAGCAACCTCGACCATCTCAGAAAGGTCCACCAAAATGTCTCATAAAAACACTTGAAAGTGTTCATCATGATGAGGTTGGAAAGAGAAGAACCATAAGTTCCATAAGACAAGATGGAGGTGATGTAGATAATTCAAATTTAAGTGTTGTAGATGATATGGATGTTTTATATGATTTTGATTTGAATTTATCTACTAACTTTGACCCAACTTTCTTTGAAGAAGCCACTTCTCATGATGAATGGAAATAAGCCATGTAGAAGGATTATGATTCTCCCATTTAGAATGGGATTGGAAATTTGGTGGACCCTCCACTCAAAACCAAACCAATTGAATACAAGTGGGTCTTCAAGAACAAGTAAAATTAATATCGTTCACTTGAAAAACACAAAGTGAGGTTCATGGAAAACTGATTTGCACATAAAGAAGGTATTTATTATGAGGAGACTTTTGTCCCCATGACAAAATGAGCTACCATTCGTACTATATTTTCCTTGGAAGCATATATAATGAATGGAAAGTTCATAAAATGGATGTTAAGACTGCTTTCTTGAGTGGAGACTTGAAAGAGAATGTCTTCATGTCTCGGCCAACAATTTTTGTTGTGAAAGGACAAGAACAAAAAGTATGCAAGATCATCAAATCCTTATATGGCCAGAAACAAACACCCCGAGCTTGGTATGAAAATCTAATTGAGCATCTTTTGAAATTGAATTTCAAGAACTTCAATCTTAATGATGCAACTTTGTTCGTCAAGAAAGTTGGAAAAACTATTGTATATCTTGTAGTGTATGTAGATGATGTATTTATAACAAGAAAAATGAAAGATATGTTGCATCTATAAAGAAAGAGTTGAAGAAAAGTGACTCGAAATCCAAATTACTTCTTCATCTCCCAAAAGAATTACATTGGAGAACTGTTGAATAAGTTTGGCATGGCTAAGTTACCCTATATCTACTCCATTAGAACAAAATTTGAAGCTGACATCAAAAGAAGGGAATGAATTTAAGGATGCAACTGAGTACATACTACTTGTGGGAAGTCTTATCTACCTTACCACCACCAGACCAAATGTTTCATTTTTTGTTGGGATTTTTCCCAAGTTCATGCAAAAACTGTGTGAAGGACATTGGTCTACTACAAAAAGAGTTCTAAAATACTTGAAGGGAACTCAATATTTTGGAATCAAGTACTCTAAGGTGGATGAATTCAACTTGATTGGATATTCTGATTCAGACTTTGTTGGGGATAAAGAAAAAGAAGTGTCAACTTCAAGCTATCTCATGAGTCTTGGATCACCAACTGTCTCCTGGAGATCACACAAACATTTAGTTCTAGCAAATTCCAGAATAGAGGCAGGATATGTGGCATTTGTAGAAGTAACAACGGATATTGTGTGGCTTAGAAAAATACTTGAAGATTCATAAGAGAAACATTGAATTCTCAGTTCATCTTCTAGTTGACAGTGCTTTTGCAATCAAGTTGGCCAAGAATCCCACATTCCATGATTGAACTAAGTACATCAACACAAAGTATCAACTGATTCGATATCTTGTAGAGGCCAAGACTATTCACTTGAGACATTGTTCTACAAATGAGTAAATCACATGTATATTCACCAAAGTGCTTGGAAGAGAAAATTTTGAAAAGTTTGGAATGATACTTGGACTCACAATAACCCCTTTAGATTGTGGGTGGGGGGGAGAGGGTGTTGAATACCTAATCCTCATATTATGGTGATTTGTAAATAATACTATAAATAATAGAATTGTGAAGAGTCATAGGTGATGTGGTGAATGCATATTTATGAATATTTCATGTTAATGAAAGATATGAAGTGAGGAGTTATGTTGTTCAGGTGATAGGTGAATGTATATTTATGAATGTTTCATGTTAATGAAAGATATGAAGTGTGGAGTTACATTTTCTACCCATAGTCTATCAAAAGTAAACTAGGCAAGAAACTTTTTTATTCCTTTCAAGTTTTTACTATTTTCTTTTGTCTTACAATGTGAATTGTTGGTTAATACAAAATGTATATGTCTTGCTCTTGTGTATGAATTGTGTTGCGAATGATTCACTTTCTAACTTAAGAGATGTTTCGCAAGTCTTATTCATGCTCTCATAGAACATCACTTAATGTTTCTTATTTTCTTATTTTCTCAATATGGTTTCAATTTTTAAACCACCAAATTTGATAATTATTTATAAATATCAATAAATTTCACTCCAAATGAATATTTTCACTTGGAATGTTACTAAATAATAGAAAAAACAATTGCCTAAATTGATTTAGATGTTCCTTATTTTCTCAATATTAATATCTTATTTTGATTCCAATTATTTAACCTGAAATTTGATAATTATCTATAAATATCAATAAATTTCACTCCAAAAGAATATTTTCACTTGGAATATTAGTAAATAATATAAAAAACAATTGCTTTTCACTTGGAATATTACTAAATAATATAAAAAACAATTGCCTAAATTGACTTAGATGTTTTAAATTATGGCTTCAAATGCATATTTTATATTCAAATTCACAATACATTATAATTTGAACTATCAATAGTTTTGAATTGTTTGATTATTAATTTATTAGTGCATACAATTTTGTGGGAAATGATAGATATCATTTAACGTTGGAGGGAGTTAATGGAAGCAATTTTTAAATAATTCATACACAGGCAGTGCCTGCCAGGCAGCTATTTTTAAATAATTGCAGCAATTTCTTGTACTGAACAGTGATATATGATCCATGATCAGTATCCTCATTATCATTCTATCTATGCTCACAGATAACTCAGTCAAATTGATTGCTGGTTTATGCAATTCAATCACAGCATACTCTGAGTTTACAACCAGAGCTCATACAACAAGAGCGTTTGAAGTTGAACCAGGGATACATTCAATGTGAGAGACAATCAAAGACAAGCTTGAGCAACGTGCTAAGTTAATGAGCTTCTTCGAATCACTTATAACATTCAGAAAAACTTATTCTAACACTCATAGCAACACGTGAGAGCAGTCATGTCACAAAAGATATGCTACTGAATTGAATTGATGTTACAAGAAGGCGAAAAAGGAGAGGGCCCAACAAGAATGATACACAGATTCGCTCTGCCGACGTTCCACGAGAGAGACGCTCGTCGCAGTGTCTGCCAGGCAGCTATTTTCAAATAATTGCAGCAATTTCCTGTACTGGACAGATGATCTGTTCACATCTATATAGAAAACCTTAAATCTAGAAAGATCTCTAAATAATGAAAATATCAGACACCACGTTTTCCAGGTATTTCTCTATGAATAAACGCATCTGACCTTTTTGTCGATCAAAATCCAAACAAAACAAGCTGCTTTCGAAATGAAATCACAATAGTATAAACGTTCACTTTTACCCAGTTTTTCAACGGAATCTCTAAAACGTTCTTGCTTTATAGCCATTGTTGGCCACACTGCCTTTCATTACGATGCCGTGCACGATCTTCCGGACAGATTGGTGTACAGTCATAATGCTAATTACGATGCCCTGCACGATCTTCGGGTCGGGTCAGATTGGGGTACAATCATATTGCTGACCTCAATTAGTGGTGGCAATTAATTATTGCACTCACAGAAGCTTTGCTGACCTAATCTTCTTTGAATTTTATTTTACTTTTGCCGTGATTTAAATTTTTAAATTTTTGTAGGATGAAAGATGTTATTCAGAAGATTAAGATATGTACAGTTTGAGTGGATTTAATGGTTAAGAATATGTGTTTGAGGTCATAAGTTTAAATCCAAAAAAATATTCTAAAATAAAATAGAGTAGAGTAAAATATGTATAAAAAAACAAGTACGCACACTATGAACCTCCATATCTGGTTTAAAATATCGAGGTTCACGGGATTACGATGGATTGCAATCTGTGACGAGTCCAGTCTAGATACAGATCACAGGCTCGTTTTTTGGCCGCCGCCATTGACAAACAGATAAGCTCGGGATTCTGAAAGTCGCGTTTCTACCTTCTGGTCAAAAGTTTTAAATGGCATCTGTCGGGAATGCGTTGGCCTCTCAGACTTTTGTTCACTGTGAGAATTTTGGACCACACTGCACAGTGCGAACACAGAAAATCGGAAAAAGAAATCAGAAGTTCTCCTGTATCGAGACGGATTAAAAGACTGTGGAGGGGAGGCACTGATAATCACGTATTGACCTAAACTCAGTAGACGTGTCATAAAAATAATTTCGATTTTGTATTGTTATTTCTTTTAAATATATTGTATTCTTAAACGTCACGTAAAATGAGATCGGCTAAGAATAATTTCGTAGCTATAATGTTATTTAAATATATTGTATGGTTATAGGTCACCTAAAAATAATATGGGCACATGGTCCAAACCTCACTAAACGTCAAAATTGTGCTCAGAAAAATGAAGTACAAAGTTAGAAAACATAGTAGAGTTCATGTAGTATATCTCAGTTGCTCTATAGTAGAGTTGCTCTTATATTTTTCCATAATTTAAAGAGAATTCATAGTTATCAGATCTCTTGTTATATTTTTTCATAATTTATAGAATTTTTTAAAAGAATTGATAGGGATAATATTTTTAGAGGTGTAAATCTTTGTTTAAGTTGTAATCTAAATGTTCTATGAAATGATTCTTTTTAGTTATATTTTCAGGGTATCTTTGCCTGAAATTTGGGAAGAAATTGTTAGATCCATAGATTTGAGTGATTATTTTTGTAAAATCCAGTGCAGTAGGGCTTTCCATTTCTGCAGATTTATGTGGCCTAATTCCCACCAAAAAAACTATTTGGTAGAATAGTTTGTGTCAATTTAAGGAGTTACACATCCCAATATAATTGAGATGTAAAAAGAAAAGCAATAAGATTTTTTTTACTTTCAATAACTGTATATCAATATAAAGTTGATATAATTTTTGTTTGCTTAAGGTGGACATTGAAATATTTTTTATTTATGAAGAGTGAAGGAATCTTTTATAAGAGAATTCAACTTTAAATAGGGAGTTAAAAAATTTGATCTTTTGTGATAAAATTGGATAATGATAAATTCATGAAAATTTAACCAAGTATTAAATGCTATAAAATTGGATAATAAGAAATTTCTGAAAATCTAAATGTCATATGTCATATGTCATATATTAAGAACAAACTCTTACAAGTTCCATAGTGTGATAGGGTGTTGTACAATTCCTAAAAATTGGTGGGTCTAAAAAATTTGTATTTTTTTTATACTAAGAGAGGGTTGAAGATGAAAAACACTTTCTCTTGAAATGTTCTACCTACACTCACATTAAATCACAATTTCAAAATATTTGTTACAACACTTAAATAAGAACAAACGTTTACCAGTTCCATAGTGAAATAGGGCATTGTACAATTCCTAAAAAGTGGTGGATCAAAATAATTTGTCATCTTTGCATTGAAGATGAAAAACAATTTCTCTTAAAATGTTCTACATACACCCACATTAAATCACAATTTCAAAATATTTGTTACCATCATGATCATCTCAACATTATTTAATTTTAGGAAATTACCCTACCATTCTCTTCATCATTAATGAATTTGACATGTGTCCAAAATGATTCTAAAGCTCTCTTATTATTCTAGGGTTTTGTAAACATCTCATGGAAGCCTATTAATTAGGCTCTTTGAAAACAATTTTGAGATTTTGCACAAACTTGATAACACTCTTCACGTGATGATTGTCTGCCACTTACATATAATTAATATGAATTCGAGGTTATTAAGCATTCAGATCATGAGAGCTTGTCATATGCAACACTTAAACAACCTTACACTACCTCACCACCTAAAACATTCTTCACTAAATCATCTTCACATGCTTCATCTTCACATGCTTCACTAGTTCTTTGCAAGTTTTTACTTGGAGATGTATATGGAAACCTGAAGAATTGCACACCATAGATAATTTTTACAAAATCGCATGAGCATAGTAAGTGATCACCCTCTACTTGAATTTTCAAGGCTATTGGTTCACATGCTTCTTAATAGACCACATTGAGCATTTTATAATTCAGGCGATGGCCTTCTTCTTCATGATAGTCTTCATGTTTGCCACAATGATTCCATGAAACAACTAGAAAATACAAAACCATACATGATCTAGATTAGATCACCCTGCAATTTGTCATCTATCTTGGAACTTTTTGGGTGGAAAAATTGGAAGAATTGGCTTGTAAGGTCATTTTAGTGGCAGGTCCCAATTTGGAAAATTGGGGTTCAGAACCTTTCGGATCCATTTTGAGGCATCAAACGACAATTTTTTTTGTCCAAACCTACTCTCGAGGAAGATGCTATATTCTACACACTGAGACCTTTCCAACGATGCAATGATCACCTCAATCTAAGTTCATATGAAAAATGTGTGCCTCTCAAAAGTTAACCTATCATGTTTACCACCATGGTACGAGTGAATTCCACGTCACCCCCCATTACTCAAAACATGTGGGGCTGTCCATGTGTGGAATTTCAAGAAGATTCTAGAAGGTCCAGTCCTTATCACTAATTAAGGGTTGAGGAAGTCAAAACCATAACCCTAGGCAACTGTCGAGCTATGTTAAATATCAGGCCGTTAGGAGGACAAGGGGTTTCATTCTTTAGCATTGTACTTGTTTCATAGTTGAGTAGAGCATCTAGGAGTGGTATTTTGAGAGCATAATGAATAAGGAGAGATTATGTAGAAACTATATAGGCCAAAATGTCATAGACAACTCCATTTTTGTAACATCCCTAGACACCAACAGGTTGGACAATGCTACCAACACATCCTTAACTTAGCCTTTAAAGCTCTGATACCATTTTGTAACATCCTCGTCCACCCATAGGCCGGGCAATGCCACTACTGCGGAATATACACTTATATTTATATATAACATGCATATCAAATCAAATTAACTCATTTAACATAGATTTATTGCCATCATACATACTTAAACAAAATTTACAATAAATATCATTGCAACGGAATACATGATAATTTTACAAGCATCACAGACATGCATTTTAATATAAATTAAATACATAATCATACTTATCATTGAAACTGTAGTAACTCCACCAACTATGTGCAGACCTTCCACGAACCTCCCAACCATAGACCACGCTGCTCATCACGCTTAGTAGTGGGTCACCCTCGAGCTGCGACCAAGCTCCACCCAGGGCAAGGGAATCCTAGACTAGGCTGAGGTTACATGAAACTGCACAAAGAAACTGGAAGGATTCTCTCCATGAGCCTTCTTACACCCACTACTCATGGACTCTCATTCCCCACATGCATGTTCCACCCAAGAGTATATACCTTCACAAGCAAAGTCTATCGGTGCTTCACCTCCCTCTCTGGGAGAAAATCACTTCCCAGTAGACTCTCTCACCTAGAGAGAGATGCTCATAGGCCTGACAACCTGTCTCTTCTACCACGGGCCTGACAACCCACTTCTTCAGCACACTCCTTGACTCAGCTCCAGCCAGGTGAGAACAACAACAATGGTTCAACACTCATTCATGCAGGGACGACAGTATCAACCGGAAATTGCCTATGGACGTCCAAAAAGGACAACCATCCACAATAAGACACAGGACGACACAATAAGAAATAACCAACGACAGCAAGCCACCCTCAGTCGAAGAACTATGCGGCCACAACAACCAACTGTTATGACACACACATGACACAGACATATACGGGATGCTCAGGCTTCACGGAAGACGCGAATCAGTCCATCGGTTTTCCCACAGGTTTTCACTGGGTTCGTGACCAGGAAAAAACGCAGAGGTCGATTGTAGAGGCAAAACGGGTTAAAACTTCAGATGCCAGAATGACCATCAAACCCACACAGAGGTTGGAAGAATGGGAAGCAAACCCCCAACACAACTGACTTATGCAGTTTTAACTGCGTGTGCGCAGGTCGACACTTGTCTTCTTAGAGCTGCATGCACTACATTTTGCATACATTCCTTTCCAAGGAACTTGGGAAAACACTTGGTCAATTGACCACCTTAGCCTTTTAGGAAATAATAATAAATTACTATCCCCTTTATAGGTAAGCCTCCTAGCTTAGCCCCTAGTCCCACACACTTAGCCTCCTCCCTTACCCAACCTTGTGGAAGCTTAATCCCCCATCACTCTTTTTTCGTGGTCGGTCTACACGCAATGATGTTTATATTTTATTTATGATCTGCATAATTACATATACAAAATCAGGCTCCTGGCCTTTAACACCTAGGCTCTCCGACCTAAATAACACATAAGCCCACCAACTTATCAACACTTGGCTGACCAGCCTACAAAACATGTTTACAATTCAATTTTACAATTGGGGTTCAACTGGGGGATATTACAATCCCCTCCCCTTATTTTTGCATTTTCCTTAGTGCAACTCTTTACACAAAATCAATAAGATTTCCAAAATATTAAAAAAGATGCGAGTATTATGCCCACATAACATCCTCATGCTCCAATGTCACATCCTCAGGACCGTACCAGGTCCACTGAACCTTTACAGGCCTTATGGATCGATTCTGGAGCTGTTTTTTCTTCCGGTCTAATATGCGCACCAGATGCACTTGCAAGACACCTTCTTGCTCCACCTGAATCACAGTCCAATCGATTACATGACTAGCATCAGGTATACATATTTCTTAAGCAATGAAATATGAAAGACATTATGTACTGTCATGGATGCAGGTAATGCAAGCATATATGCAATGTATATATATCTATATACAAACAATTCTAATAACATTATAACCTGTATACAACATACACAACATACAATAAATACAAAATTGTACTTATGTTTTGATTTGAGAAGACCTTCCACCCCTAAGCAAGGCTATGACTCCATCGGGGTAATGGCTTCCCAAGATAGCCATGGTCCACAATCCATATACACATGGTCTAGGCCAAGGTACCAAACCTCAGAAACACTCCAACCATTCAAACCTTAGCAACACTCCAACCAACGGTCTCTCCTTCCCCACATGCTTGTCCCACCGCAGGAGTGTACACCTTCACTGTCACACAGTCCATTGGGTGCTACACCTCGCTTTCCTTGGGCTTCAACAACAGGTCTTCTCAGGAAGTATCAGAGCACCATGGCTTCTAGAGTTCCAACTGCCCTCAAGGTTTCCAATCAAGATCATCTCATCTGCATCACCCACATGCATTTATCATGAGAAAACATAAAATAATTCATTTAGGAACTCCAATTAGTTCGAAAGGGAATTCAAATTTTATCCCCAAAACATGAAATTATATTTCATGATTCATCTTGGTTGTTGTCATATTATGAATGCAACCATCCTTGTGGTTTTTCAGAGGCACCAAACTGCATACCATTTTTCCTGTAATGCTTCCTCTTGCATACAACCAACAAATTGTCAGTATTTTCTGTACATCATAATTCAACTTGTACAACACCTTATGCAATGATATTAGAATTGTCTACACCTATAAATTCAATCACAATTACCGAACAATTTAACCAAATAAAATGACTCATAATTCTATGCATATGCATGTTCATAATTAATAATAGTAAGTTTATTATTTCAATTTTTTGAACACAAAATTTTTTGTAGTCTCTATTCCTATGACTACCTAGCTTGCAACTTTCCTGTTG
>JASDQU011441418.1:13111-23584 GCA_032191745.1 Picea mariana
TGCCTGCCAGGCAGCTATTTTTAAATAATTGCAGCAATTTCTTGTACTGAACAGTGATATATGATCCATGATCAGTATCCTCATTATCATTCTATCTATGCTCACAGATAACTCAGTCAAATTGATTGCTGGTTTATGCAATTCAATCACAGCATACTCTGAGTTTACAACCAGAGCTCATACAACAAGAGCGTTTGAAGTTGAACCAGGGATACATTCAATGTGAGAGACAATCAAAGACAAGCTTGAGCAACGTGCTAAGTTAATGAGCTTCTTCGAATCACTTATAACATTCAGAAAAACTTATTCTAACACTCATAGCAACACGTGAGAGCAGTCATGTCACAAAAGATATGCTACTGAATTGAATTGATGTTACAAGAAGGCGAAAAAGGAGAGGGCCCAACAAGAATGATACACAGATTCGCTCTGCCGACGTTCCACGAGAGAGACGCTCGTCGCAGTGTCTGCCAGGCAGCTATTTTCAAATAATTGCAGCAATTTCCTGTACTGGACAGATGATCTGTTCACATCTATATAGAAAACCTTAAATCTAGAAAGATCTCTAAATAATGAAAATATCAGACACCACGTTTTCCAGGTATTTCTCTATGAATAAACGCATCTGACCTTTTTGTCGATCAAAATCCAAACAAAACAAGCTGCTTTCGAAATGAAATCACAATAGTATAAACGTTCACTTTTACCCAGTTTTTCAACGGAATCTCTAAAACGTTCTTGCTTTATAGCCATTGTTGGCCACACTGCCTTTCATTACGATGCCGTGCACGATCTTCCGGACAGATTGGTGTACAGTCATAATGCTAATTACGATGCCCTGCACGATCTTCGGGTCGGGTCAGATTGGGGTACAATCATATTGCTGACCTCAATTAGTGGTGGCAATTAATTATTGCACTCACAGAAGCTTTGCTGACCTAATCTTCTTTGAATTTTATTTTACTTTTGCCGTGATTTAAATTTTTAAATTTTTGTAGGATGAAAGATGTTATTCAGAAGATTAAGATATGTACAGTTTGAGTGGATTTAATGGTTAAGAATATGTGTTTGAGGTCATAAGTTTAAATCCAAAAAAATATTCTAAAATAAAATAGAGTAGAGTAAAATATGTATAAAAAAACAAGTACGCACACTATGAACCTCCATATCTGGTTTAAAATATCGAGGTTCACGGGATTACGATGGATTGCAATCTGTGACGAGTCCAGTCTAGATACAGATCACAGGCTCGTTTTTTGGCCGCCGCCATTGACAAACAGATAAGCTCGGGATTCTGAAAGTCGCGTTTCTACCTTCTGGTCAAAAGTTTTAAATGGCATCTGTCGGGAATGCGTTGGCCTCTCAGACTTTTGTTCACTGTGAGAATTTTGGACCACACTGCACAGTGCGAACACAGAAAATCGGAAAAAGAAATCAGAAGTTCTCCTGTATCGAGACGGATTAAAAGACTGTGGAGGGGAGGCACTGATAATCACGTATTGACCTAAACTCAGTAGACGTGTCATAAAAATAATTTCGATTTTGTATTGTTATTTCTTTTAAATATATTGTATTCTTAAACGTCACGTAAAATGAGATCGGCTAAGAATAATTTCGTAGCTATAATGTTATTTAAATATATTGTATGGTTATAGGTCACCTAAAAATAATATGGGCACATGGTCCAAACCTCACTAAACGTCAAAATTGTGCTCAGAAAAATGAAGTACAAAGTTAGAAAACATAGTAGAGTTCATGTAGTATATCTCAGTTGCTCTATAGTAGAGTTGCTCTTATATTTTTCCATAATTTAAAGAGAATTCATAGTTATCAGATCTCTTGTTATATTTTTTCATAATTTATAGAATTTTTTAAAAGAATTGATAGGGATAATATTTTTAGAGGTGTAAATCTTTGTTTAAGTTGTAATCTAAATGTTCTATGAAATGATTCTTTTTAGTTATATTTTCAGGGTATCTTTGCCTGAAATTTGGGAAGAAATTGTTAGATCCATAGATTTGAGTGATTATTTTTGTAAAATCCAGTGCAGTAGGGCTTTCCATTTCTGCAGATTTATGTGGCCTAATTCCCACCAAAAAAACTATTTGGTAGAATAGTTTGTGTCAATTTAAGGAGTTACACATCCCAATATAATTGAGATGTAAAAAGAAAAGCAATAAGATTTTTTTTACTTTCAATAACTGTATATCAATATAAAGTTGATATAATTTTTGTTTGCTTAAGGTGGACATTGAAATATTTTTTATTTATGAAGAGTGAAGGAATCTTTTATAAGAGAATTCAACTTTAAATAGGGAGTTAAAAAATTTGATCTTTTGTGATAAAATTGGATAATGATAAATTCATGAAAATTTAACCAAGTATTAAATGCTATAAAATTGGATAATAAGAAATTTCTGAAAATCTAAATGTCATATGTCATATGTCATATATTAAGAACAAACTCTTACAAGTTCCATAGTGTGATAGGGTGTTGTACAATTCCTAAAAATTGGTGGGTCTAAAAAATTTGTATTTTTTTTATACTAAGAGAGGGTTGAAGATGAAAAACACTTTCTCTTGAAATGTTCTACCTACACTCACATTAAATCACAATTTCAAAATATTTGTTACAACACTTAAATAAGAACAAACGTTTACCAGTTCCATAGTGAAATAGGGCATTGTACAATTCCTAAAAAGTGGTGGATCAAAATAATTTGTCATCTTTGCATTGAAGATGAAAAACAATTTCTCTTAAAATGTTCTACATACACCCACATTAAATCACAATTTCAAAATATTTGTTACCATCATGATCATCTCAACATTATTTAATTTTAGGAAATTACCCTACCATTCTCTTCATCATTAATGAATTTGACATGTGTCCAAAATGATTCTAAAGCTCTCTTATTATTCTAGGGTTTTGTAAACATCTCATGGAAGCCTATTAATTAGGCTCTTTGAAAACAATTTTGAGATTTTGCACAAACTTGATAACACTCTTCACGTGATGATTGTCTGCCACTTACATATAATTAATATGAATTCGAGGTTATTAAGCATTCAGATCATGAGAGCTTGTCATATGCAACACTTAAACAACCTTACACTACCTCACCACCTAAAACATTCTTCACTAAATCATCTTCACATGCTTCATCTTCACATGCTTCACTAGTTCTTTGCAAGTTTTTACTTGGAGATGTATATGGAAACCTGAAGAATTGCACACCATAGATAATTTTTACAAAATCGCATGAGCATAGTAAGTGATCACCCTCTACTTGAATTTTCAAGGCTATTGGTTCACATGCTTCTTAATAGACCACATTGAGCATTTTATAATTCAGGCGATGGCCTTCTTCTTCATGATAGTCTTCATGTTTGCCACAATGATTCCATGAAACAACTAGAAAATACAAAACCATACATGATCTAGATTAGATCACCCTGCAATTTGTCATCTATCTTGGAACTTTTTGGGTGGAAAAATTGGAAGAATTGGCTTGTAAGGTCATTTTAGTGGCAGGTCCCAATTTGGAAAATTGGGGTTCAGAACCTTTCGGATCCATTTTGAGGCATCAAACGACAATTTTTTTTGTCCAAACCTACTCTCGAGGAAGATGCTATATTCTACACACTGAGACCTTTCCAACGATGCAATGATCACCTCAATCTAAGTTCATATGAAAAATGTGTGCCTCTCAAAAGTTAACCTATCATGTTTACCACCATGGTACGAGTGAATTCCACGTCACCCCCCATTACTCAAAACATGTGGGGCTGTCCATGTGTGGAATTTCAAGAAGATTCTAGAAGGTCCAGTCCTTATCACTAATTAAGGGTTGAGGAAGTCAAAACCATAACCCTAGGCAACTGTCGAGCTATGTTAAATATCAGGCCGTTAGGAGGACAAGGGGTTTCATTCTTTAGCATTGTACTTGTTTCATAGTTGAGTAGAGCATCTAGGAGTGGTATTTTGAGAGCATAATGAATAAGGAGAGATTATGTAGAAACTATATAGGCCAAAATGTCATAGACAACTCCATTTTTGTAACATCCCTAGACACCAACAGGTTGGACAATGCTACCAACACATCCTTAACTTAGCCTTTAAAGCTCTGATACCATTTTGTAACATCCTCGTCCACCCATAGGCCGGGCAATGCCACTACTGCGGAATATACACTTATATTTATATATAACATGCATATCAAATCAAATTAACTCATTTAACATAGATTTATTGCCATCATACATACTTAAACAAAATTTACAATAAATATCATTGCAACGGAATACATGATAATTTTACAAGCATCACAGACATGCATTTTAATATAAATTAAATACATAATCATACTTATCATTGAAACTGTAGTAACTCCACCAACTATGTGCAGACCTTCCACGAACCTCCCAACCATAGACCACGCTGCTCATCACGCTTAGTAGTGGGTCACCCTCGAGCTGCGACCAAGCTCCACCCAGGGCAAGGGAATCCTAGACTAGGCTGAGGTTACATGAAACTGCACAAAGAAACTGGAAGGATTCTCTCCATGAGCCTTCTTACACCCACTACTCATGGACTCTCATTCCCCACATGCATGTTCCACCCAAGAGTATATACCTTCACAAGCAAAGTCTATCGGTGCTTCACCTCCCTCTCTGGGAGAAAATCACTTCCCAGTAGACTCTCTCACCTAGAGAGAGATGCTCATAGGCCTGACAACCTGTCTCTTCTACCACGGGCCTGACAACCCACTTCTTCAGCACACTCCTTGACTCAGCTCCAGCCAGGTGAGAACAACAACAATGGTTCAACACTCATTCATGCAGGGACGACAGTATCAACCGGAAATTGCCTATGGACGTCCAAAAAGGACAACCATCCACAATAAGACACAGGACGACACAATAAGAAATAACCAACGACAGCAAGCCACCCTCAGTCGAAGAACTATGCGGCCACAACAACCAACTGTTATGACACACACATGACACAGACATATACGGGATGCTCAGGCTTCACGGAAGACGCGAATCAGTCCATCGGTTTTCCCACAGGTTTTCACTGGGTTCGTGACCAGGAAAAAACGCAGAGGTCGATTGTAGAGGCAAAACGGGTTAAAACTTCAGATGCCAGAATGACCATCAAACCCACACAGAGGTTGGAAGAATGGGAAGCAAACCCCCAACACAACTGACTTATGCAGTTTTAACTGCGTGTGCGCAGGTCGACACTTGTCTTCTTAGAGCTGCATGCACTACATTTTGCATACATTCCTTTCCAAGGAACTTGGGAAAACACTTGGTCAATTGACCACCTTAGCCTTTTAGGAAATAATAATAAATTACTATCCCCTTTATAGGTAAGCCTCCTAGCTTAGCCCCTAGTCCCACACACTTAGCCTCCTCCCTTACCCAACCTTGTGGAAGCTTAATCCCCCATCACTCTTTTTTCGTGGTCGGTCTACACGCAATGATGTTTATATTTTATTTATGATCTGCATAATTACATATACAAAATCAGGCTCCTGGCCTTTAACACCTAGGCTCTCCGACCTAAATAACACATAAGCCCACCAACTTATCAACACTTGGCTGACCAGCCTACAAAACATGTTTACAATTCAATTTTACAATTGGGGTTCAACTGGGGGATATTACAATCCCCTCCCCTTATTTTTGCATTTTCCTTAGTGCAACTCTTTACACAAAATCAATAAGATTTCCAAAATATTAAAAAAGATGCGAGTATTATGCCCACATAACATCCTCATGCTCCAATGTCACATCCTCAGGACCGTACCAGGTCCACTGAACCTTTACAGGCCTTATGGATCGATTCTGGAGCTGTTTTTTCTTCCGGTCTAATATGCGCACCAGATGCACTTGCAAGACACCTTCTTGCTCCACCTGAATCACAGTCCAATCGATTACATGACTAGCATCAGGTATACATATTTCTTAAGCAATGAAATATGAAAGACATTATGTACTGTCATGGATGCAGGTAATGCAAGCATATATGCAATGTATATATATCTATATACAAACAATTCTAATAACATTATAACCTGTATACAACATACACAACATACAATAAATACAAAATTGTACTTATGTTTTGATTTGAGAAGACCTTCCACCCCTAAGCAAGGCTATGACTCCATCGGGGTAATGGCTTCCCAAGATAGCCATGGTCCACAATCCATATACACATGGTCTAGGCCAAGGTACCAAACCTCAGAAACACTCCAACCATTCAAACCTTAGCAACACTCCAACCAACGGTCTCTCCTTCCCCACATGCTTGTCCCACCGCAGGAGTGTACACCTTCACTGTCACACAGTCCATTGGGTGCTACACCTCGCTTTCCTTGGGCTTCAACAACAGGTCTTCTCAGGAAGTATCAGAGCACCATGGCTTCTAGAGTTCCAACTGCCCTCAAGGTTTCCAATCAAGATCATCTCATCTGCATCACCCACATGCATTTATCATGAGAAAACATAAAATAATTCATTTAGGAACTCCAATTAGTTCGAAAGGGAATTCAAATTTTATCCCCAAAACATGAAATTATATTTCATGATTCATCTTGGTTGTTGTCATATTATGAATGCAACCATCCTTGTGGTTTTTCAGAGGCACCAAACTGCATACCATTTTTCCTGTAATGCTTCCTCTTGCATACAACCAACAAATTGTCAGTATTTTCTGTACATCATAATTCAACTTGTACAACACCTTATGCAATGATATTAGAATTGTCTACACCTATAAATTCAATCACAATTACCGAACAATTTAACCAAATAAAATGACTCATAATTCTATGCATATGCATGTTCATAATTAATAATAGTAAGTTTATTATTTCAATTTTTTGAACACAAAATTTTTTGTAGTCTCTATTCCTATGACTACCTAGCTTGCAACTTTCCTGTTGNAAAAATTTCAGCCATTAGTATAATTATTTCCATGCCAAAAACATATATGCATGTACTTACAAAATTCATTCAACCAAGTGCATTTAAGTATACAATTCTATCATGTATGAGTGCAACTCTGGCCCTTACTAGACATGAGTACAACTCTCAATGTCTATTTATTCAGTGCACCTTTGTATTGAATTACATAATGCTCTTCATCTCAGTCATGTATCTCACCATCCATAAGTTGGAATTTTGGCCAATGTGTTGCCACATTCTCCACACACCTTCTATTATCTTCCTAATTAATTGGATTCCTTCCTTTTCGACCCAAACACTAAACCAAGAATATAATTCTGTGGTGTTCATTAGTGTTAGAAAAAAGGTTGCAGTCCAAGTTTTATTTAAAGGTAGGAATATTTTTAGTACCTGTGTGGCTCATAACCTTTTCATATCCGTACCTTGCCATATCCAACCAGGTCCTGGTCTCATACATGACTAGCTTACTGGCATTCATTCCTATAACAAGTTCTTATCTTTGAGTTCTTTGGTTATTACCCCATAACCAAATTAACATGACAGTCGCATATGTCAGTGTGTGCATTCAAAGCTAAGAAGCTTTGAATTAATACAGGCCTCTATCCTTTACCACATCCAGTGGTATGCATTCAATAATATAATCACGTGATTTTATAAAATAACTCTGGCTGAGGAAATTCTTACCTAAATTTTCTTTCAACAATTATGAAAAAAGAGTAATAAAACTCATACCTACATGACTGCCATTAATAAATTTTATACTACCTAAAAGTTTGATGACAGTNNGCTGACCCAACAAGCCATAACATACTTGCTTCCACAGAAATTGCAGCAACTTCTTTCTCCCTATAAAATATTTTGTTGCTGATCCTAGAAGTATGCAATTCTTCCCGTATGCCTGAATCTTCTTGTGCTCTCATTGTAGTCATTGTGCAAAACTATTTTTTTCCTGAGCAATTTCTAGCCAAATCACTCTTAGTTTCATTTCCATTTATAGTCTCAAACTAAGCTGATATTAACCTTCAGCTTTCATTAATTTCCTGGATCCAACTAACCCAATCTTGTACTTGGATGAATCAAATTCCACACCAAGTTGTTTTATAGACCCTGGATTCTTCAACATCCAGTTACTCTTTAGGAATGAACTTCTTCAACCCCTTCCCGACGAAATACTTTAGTACTTGAGGTTTTCTTGTACTCCCCTCTTCTCTTTTGCTAGCTGGATAGAATTAACTGAAATTCCTTCTTTTACCTTACCATCATAGATTCAAGTGATACCTCCAACCTCTTGGGTTGTCACTCACGGCTCTATGGTTATTCATTGTTATATAAGGAGTATGTCTCCTGAATTAACCTGGTTATGATCCCATAACCAATCATAACATAATATGCAACTGACATTTTATCTAAGTGAATTTTAGCATCAACAACACTTACACACTCCAGGCCTTCGACCATTACATATCAATTTAAATACTAAAAACTAACTGAGGGAATCCTTACCTCGATCCCCTTCAACATGTATGCATCAACATAAACTAAATGCATACCTGTCTGGTTGTTACCAGCCTACTTGTTTTTCTCTGACCAACTGATATTTGTAGAAGCTCACAAACTTCCCCCTTCATCATTTTGATCACCATTCATGCCATACTCATGGGTCTTCACCTCGATGGAAATTATAAGCAACAACAACATCCACATATTTAACCATGCTGTATCATTTTTCCTTAATACATAATCCATCCTTTAGTCATACTCAAACATTATTTCATAATAAAAGATTCTAAGTTCACCATCATGTTATATGCATATCCAAGCATGTACATATGAAAAATTACGCATCCATATTGATGCAACAGCCCCCCCCCCCACCTTATCTCCTTGGGGTTGCATGACCTCTGGGTCTAGGATATTTCTTCCTTCTATGTCAGATCGATCCTTTAGGCTCCTTATTAAACCCAAAAAAATTATACACAACCCCCCTTTTTCCTTTAGACGGAGGTCCTAACAAACCTCCGGGTTATTCCTGCACGCTTCCAAAACTCCAAGTTTCAGGCGCTAGCCCCTTTTTCATTAGCCCTTTCCTTCTTAATACCGTGGACTATGACCTCATGGAAAGCTGTGATTGCGGGCCTGGGAAAGAGTGGTTTTAGGACAACCCACTTTTCTCCCTGCAATTCACCTCCAACTGCCACGTATGCCTTCAACAATACCGTGGTATAAATTGTGGCCCCCTCTCAAATTTTTAACATCCGAGCAAGTTCTGGCCCCACAATCCAGCTCATTCATCGATCTCTCTCTTTCAGAGATGATACGTGATCAACTACTGCTATCTATCCTCCTTTCCTGTCTTGCATGTGCCTTCCCAGACCTCCATGATCTGTCGGCATGTATCTCCCTTCCAAACCAACGACTACAATTGATTCTAGATTTTTGGTTTTTAGGAGTTTCAACTCTCAACTCTCACTCCCTCCTCAATAGCTATCTTATGAAGTGGAAGATCTGCTGACACATGTCACTACATATGTGCGACTACAATTTCCTCCGCGAATCCGGCCTTCAGGAGTTTTAGTTCTCAACTTGTCGTTTCTTCTAGAGATATTTCTTTGAAATGGCATATCGTCTGCCACGTGTCCTTCTAAATTGACGGCTTTTCTCCCGCTTCGAGACTTCGACGATTTCAAACTTTCATCCTTCGCTTTCTCCCGAAGTTCATGATCTGTTGACACGTACCCTCCTGCATGATCAATGATCATAAGTGGCTTCGACACTTCAAGCTTTGACGATTTTGTATCTTCCCCAACCACAAATTTCTGAAGTGCTTTGCTCCATAGTTATGGATCTTTCGCCACCTGTCAGCCTTGACAATGGATGGTCCCAAATCACTTCGGGACTTTGGGACTTTGACAAGTCCACTCAAGGGTTAAGTCTTGTGTGCTTACCTATGGATCCAACGGTTGCTGGTCCTTTGCGCTCAGACCCAACGGATGGGATATGTTCCTCTCCTCTGCGCTTCCTTTGTTCTATTGGACGCTGATCTAATGGCCCAGGCTCCTCCTTAGAGGTGACCTTGGGCGGTGAACGCATGCAAAAACGCGATTAAGGGCACGCTCAAAGGTGGTTTGAGACCAACTAACTTTCCATCCCGCAATTCACCTTGAGCCTACATGCATCCTTTCTCCAAAACCATGGTTTGGATTGCAGCCCGTCCTCGACTTCGTAAAGATCTAGCACCTTCTATCCCTCAATGCGAGGTGACCGCCGATCTCACGATATTGACGATGCTTGTAAACGGATGACCGAGATCTACATCCAATAATTCAGATCTCTTCTGACTTAGAAGATTTTCTAAGTATTCAAAGGCTTTGACCTTTGCTCCTCCTTCGAGTCCGTCTATCAGGTCTCGTCTTCACTCACGTAAGAGTTATCTCTTCTGAGATTTAGGACGTAGAACGAGTCTGTCTCCCACGCACTCCTTGCATTATTTTT
>JASDQU011441419.1:7379-19442 GCA_032191745.1 Picea mariana
TTTTGGAATGAAACATTGCACCCTTTCATTTAATTAACACAAATGGTAACTTTTATTAATTGATTTTCATACACCAATTTAAACAACTATTTGCGTATGAATATTATGGAGTGATGTAAATGAATTTTAAAATTCTACGACATGGGTTTTTTGCAGCACATGCCCAATTAGTCAACAATAAGAAATTTCCCTAGAAAGTGTGTGAGGTGGTCGCTACAGGCGGTTCTTTGAAGGAAACTTTCCCAAATTTCCCTTTCGTCGTCGGATGCCAAATTGACTTCAGTACATATTACCTTTTCGTGAATGTATAAATTGACCTCCACATATCTCCTTTGTTGGTGATTATTTAAAATCAACTTGTAAACATTTTACTTGATGGTTATATTAAAATCAGTTCCCTCTCAGTTGCTAGTCATTAAAGATTTGACTTGGTCTCACCCTTTTTCGTATTTTCTTCCTCATTCGACCAACAAACATCTTTTTGGTCGAATCAACCAGAAGAAATTTTGACTTGAGTATTTCGATTCTATTTGACCCATCTTGCTTCAGCCTCAACCAGACCTGTATTTAAGTTTGATTCAACTTTGACCTTTAGGTTACTTCTTTCTTAGACCGACTCAACTTGGAAGAAAACCGACTTGAGAAATTCTACTTTGGTCATCTCAACTTGCTTTGGCTGACTTGTATTTCCCGACTCAACTTTCCTTCAACTTCGACCTTCAGTTGGTCGACTTGTCTTTGAATCATCTTGAAATCGATCGACTTTTATTCTCCAAATTCCGTCAATCTGCAGGCTTGCAGTCAGTCGACTTGTCTTCGACTCATCTTGCGGTCGATCGACTTCTAGATAGTTGACCTTATTGTTGTTTGAATCGACTCGACTTCTGACTTGATGGTGTCAATGCTTCCTCACCAAACATCCACCATTGACATTTTGTCTCATCTCTAGACTCTTCTTCAATTGATATTTTCTAAATCACTTTTAATGAACCAAGTCTTATTAATTTCTTTATTTGTGATTTGTATGGAACCATATTGGATTATCCATTTACCTTTTTTATCTGGACAGTTTCTTCATAGTTTCTTCTTTTGTGCATATATGTTAATGGCACAATCTCAACCTTATACAATATAGGATGAGTGTATCAAGATCATACAATATATTAGTCAATATTATCTTTCTACTGATATTTGAGTCACCTTTATAACATTATGTCTAATATTGACAATGCTTGACATTCAAGTCACCTTCATAACATTATGTCAAATATTGACAGTGCTTAACATTCAAGTGACCTTCATAACAATATGTCCAATATTGACAATGCTTCTCAAACTAATCAACCAATGATACTTCACCTATTTATCAAGGTTGACATCAATGAAAACCAAATTGCCAACAGTCTCCTTCACATCCCCAACACTTTATGGGATGTTATCTTGGCTTCTTCCCTAAGGAATCTGTCATTTTAGGTTCACCTTGTGTTGGCTACTCTTGTTGATATGATTGAGATCTATTCTTAATGAAGGAAGACTTGAATCGTTTCTTTCTCTGATCCATCTTTCCTCTCTTATTATTATCCCAAGATTTTTAAGAAGCTATCCTCCCATTGTTCTGCTCATACAAGTATTTGGCCTTCCTCTTGGCTTCCTCCAAGGTCTTAGGATCATCAAACTAGATTTTATCCTTGTAGAATGATGGTAGCCCACTCAATAACCTATGGATTTTTACCTTATTTTCCTTGATGAAGTCCACATACCTTAGAATCTCCAAGAATTTCCTCTCATACTCCTCCATAGTCATGTTTCCTAGCTTGATATCAAAGAATTATTGCATCTTCTTGTCATAGTAATGTTCTGAAAAGTATTGTTTCTAGAAGTATTTCTTGAACTGTTTCCAAGAAATTATTTTCTCCTCAATATGCTTGAATTTCTTCATCTGTTGCCACCACATGGAAGCCTTCCTCGGAATATGATATATGGAAATCATTGCTTCTAGGTTAGATGAGTCAGCATGCAACTAGAAATATTTTCTCATGCCCAACAACTAGGCTTTAACATCTTCACCCTTCCTATTCTCTCCATCAAATGGTGGTGGCTTGAGCTTCCTAATCTCTCCTTGCAAAATATTTGACTCATGCCTCCTCCTCCGATGTCTGACAGGGGACACACTTGTGCTTCTCTCTGAATCTGGATGTGCAAATGATCTTCTAGTTGAGTGTCCTAGTGAATGATGATGTCTACAAGCATTTATTGAGTGCCTAGATATCATATATTCATCCTTACTATCATGATATCTAGATGTTGCTTCATGTCTTAGTTGTTTTGTGCTAGAATATTTATTAATTTGTCTTTGAAAAACTTAGACTCTGTAGCAACTAAGTATTAATTTGATTCTTCTCTTATTGAGATATTATCAACCTTTCATTCTCCACTATGTATCTCTTCACTTCTTTCTTCAAGCTTCTCATAATCTCAACCAACTCCACAGGCTCCACCCTACTTCTATGTCCATTGGACTCGATCTCTACATTTCCCAAGCTGATGTGTAAACCCCTTATCTCATCCTCATGGCTATAAGATACTTGTGCATCATCCATCTGTCTATTCCTCATACATGAACAAAATATGTTTTTCCTGTACCTCTAATTTTGCAAAAAAATGCCAATGCAACAATTACTTATTAGAGTTATGCATATTGTAAAATTGTCATTAATTAAGCTATAGGTCCTTATTTTCCCCAATTTCTAAAGAACACTGATACACAATTTTGAGCCTTCAAATTTAATCTCCCTTGGATTATATTTTCGATGAATACAATTTTACCTCATCCAAATTTCTGAGCTAAATTTATGGCTTTCTGAATCTACCATTTCTACTTATTTGTGCCCTTTTTCACTAGTGCAATGGGATTCAGAGGCCAACCTCTACCCCTTGCAAAAAAATATATGGAGAGAATTAGGAAAGCTTTTATTCCATGTGCTTATGCTATTTTGGATTGTAAGTACACATCAACTTTCATATTGGTAATCTAATGCTTCATTCAAATTCTGCATCAATTTGGATTTGCCAACTTTGCCATTTTTTGCATTTCCTCTAGACTTAAGGATTTTTAGCGAAAACATATATCTCTCAAAGGGAGCAGATCTACAAAAACTTCTCAAAAGAAAAGTTGTATGGATTGATGAGTAGTTAAAATGTAGAGTAAATAATTTTTTTTGGATTTGTGATCTAGGGTCCCCTTTCCCCCTCCGAAGATCTAAGAAATCCCCAAAACGTGGCCTAGAATAATGGATTTTCCCCTATTTTGGAACATACACTCTAAACCCTTCAAAATTTGGCCATAAGACCAATTAGGTATCTTTGTGCCTTTTTTTTGGACTCACTATAAAAATTTCATCCTCATCTGGGTCTTGGTCACTGAGCACCACCCCAATCTTCAAAAACCCCTAATTTGCATTTTCCAAAAAATTAAAGCAGAATTATTTAGTGGCCATGACTGACAATTTTGTATCCTTCCTCACTATAGACATACCCTTTAAATTGCATCTAATTGTGAGTTGAAATTTTCCTATTATGACCAAAACAATTTTTTTGGCTCCGACCATTTGTTAATCCATTTTTCTCTTTCTTTATTCTCTTCTCCTTTTCTTTCTCTTCTCTTCTCTTTTCCTTTCCCATCCTTTCTCTTCTCTTATTGCACTGGAATAAATTTTTAAACAATTTTTCTCCTTTCGTTTTCTCCTTCTCTCTTCTTTTCTCTTTTTCTTTCTCTTCTCTTCTCTTTTCCTTTCCCTTCCTTTCTCTTCTCTTATCATGCCATTAATTTCTTTCTCGGCCAATAAATCACTTCAATAATTTATTTATGCCCCAAGACTCTTTTCTTTATTGTCGATAATTATTTTCTTTATTGTCGATATTCTTGTCCTTATCACCAACAATTATTTCCTTTGCCGACAATGTATCACACCATTTTCTTTTCTTTTGGGAGACGTATCACACCAAAAGATTATTCTTTCCAATGATACACCGCCCCGATAATATTTTATCTCGGGGATATGCACCTCTTCCCCAAATTTTTCTAATTCTTCCATCTTTTTTTCCTTTATCGCACTAAAAATTGATCTTCTGGTTGATGTTTTAGACCAAGAATTTATAATTTTGGCCAACATTTCGGGCCAAAAATCTATCTTTCGAACAACGTTTCGAGCCAAGAATTTATCTTTTGGACTACATTTCGGGTCAAAAATTTGTCTCTTTGACCATTATTTCAGGCCAAGAATTTTTCTTTTGGTCGACATTTTGAGTAAAAAATTTATCTTTCCTTTTCCATGTATCACCCCCAAAATAATTATTTTGGTGATCCACATTGTATTGCTGAAAATTTTCATCTTTTTGACACTTGGTCGTATGCTAATTTTCATCTGACGGTTGTCGAAATCATCACCGCCATCATGGAAACCACAAATTCAACTCTCTTAACCATGTTTGGCCACTTAATAGTCAAATAAATCCCCATACGCAAAAATCATCACACAAAATAAAAAAAATCGGGGCCTTGACCTCAATTTTGTATGTTGGGAAAACACTAATTTTTCACCCATCCTTCACATAGACTAAAACTTTGTCATTATGTAGAAAACCTGTTGTTGAAACCATGGTTGTAATACCACTCTTTAACATACCCACTACTAACCCAATAAAAAAATTCCTGATTCCCATTATATTAAATGTGTGCAACATGATAAAAATGCGCATGCATCTAACATGGATTTATGAAAACGTGAATGTAGATTATATCTCTAACATTGTAGCATTCATACACATAAAAATATAGAGTAAAATGCAACAATAATACACAACATTTAATAGAAATAAACATAATGAATAAGATAAATTATCTTTGAAGGTCAGCAGAGGCGGCTGGATGGTAAAGTCGTTCTTGCAACGAAGGTCAGGTCTTGTGCTCAAACCCGAGCAAGGACGTGGTCTAGTTGTAGAAAGCTTAATTGGGCCAAGCCCGCATACCTTTTCTCCCGGATGGGGTGTTAGTGGGTGCCAACTGGCGCATGCAGGAGCACGACGCTTGCCAACGGGGCATGGAGCCATGTGATGGGCTCGTGCCTCTGTCCGCCACCCTCCTGCGGTATTAATGCACTCTAATGGCAATGGGAGAGGTCGTTATTGCACTCGGCTTTCGCATTATGTTATGGCGCTGGTGCTATTCTCCACTCATTGTTTATGCTGGTGGCTGGATGGGATTTCTCCCTCACTGCTATGGCTGATGTATGAATGCGCCCACTGGTCCCTGGTGGCTCCCTACCACACCCAACCCTGCGACCTTTGCTGCCTGCAAGTGATGCCTAAGCACAAGCGTCGTCTGAGAGGGAAACCACGTAGGGGTTCTCCCTGGAGACCTCGACGTCCCTCTTTCTTCTCACCTGCTATGCCCTCCTCTGGACCTTCCCTTCACCTCCAGGATATGCAGCCCAACAACACTCCTCCCGCTCCGCCGACTGCAAGCTTCAATTGCCTGGAAGTTATTCCTCGGCCGCCATGCTCTTCTCTGCGTCAATTCCTTGCGCTACCTGGGAATGAACCGCACCATCCTCAGAGCTCGACTCTCCCACGGGTCTGAAGCGAAGAGCCANTCATTCACCCATTTATGAGTGACACATGTCACTCATAAATGGGTGAATGACGAAAGACAAATTGGCTATCCTCTATGGCCTCGTATTCGAGCTTCGTCAGGGGGTCGAGGACCTGTAATTCTGGCTGCAACTTTCGAATGACAAGGTGGCGCTCTTCCTTCAGCTCCTTTCCTTGATGCATGAGACCTTCCTCTCGACCTTGGCAGAAGAAACCTCCAGGCAAGAACCCGACGCAGACACCGCTGACGGTGAGGCTAAGGCGCGCGCGACTTCGAAGCAGGGACACGGAGCAGCTACCATGACTAGAGATGTGGTATTGCAGTGTGCAACAGAGCCGGATTTGGAACGGACTGGGAGCGCAACCATGGCTGAGAAGGAAACCATGAGGCACGACCTTGGAACTGAGACGAAGGCGGAGGTCGGAGTGCAGTGGGGTGACGGGACGACAGTTGTCGAAGAGGAACCTTGGACAGGCGATCTCAACGCCACCTGGCCAGGTTACATGTCAGGTGTCTAGGCTTTGTTTGTTTAGGTGTCGTTTCAAATGGTTGTTGGGTTTTTATGGATGTCCACTTTGTTTTAGACATTACTCCTTATGGCTTACTACTATGCTTAGGCTGACTAAGTTGCCGACAGGGTTGGTTTTCCCTCTGTTGGGGCAGCCCAGAATTTTCAGCAGATCTATCACTGTGATTTGGAACTCTTTTTTGCCTCTGACAGGATCTTAATATATCATAATACTTACTTACAAAAAAAAAAGGTAAATTATCTTTGTAAATATTCACACAACCAACTACAAAGGATGAACATTCCATCCAACCTTAGACTTGCTTCTCTAGTTCTCAGCAACAAGTCACCTCAAATTGGGGCTATGAATGCACAAGAAGAAGGTGGTTCCTAAGGTTGGATATTGTCCCCTCGTAGTCATTCCAATCATCTCTCTTTCCCCTCAACCTGCACAACCCAATGAATGGGATCCCCTTCTCTAGCACATAGTCCCTCAAGCTATCTCACTTCCCTCCAAGGCTCCAACATGGGTTGGTTGGGAAATCTCTCTACTGAGACTCCATGAATTTACAAATGCGACATGAATTCTCATAGCAACAACTCACTTTCTCATTTTGCAAACTTTTTGCACAAAATCTTACTCTAGGCCCTACAACCTAATTCTCCATGAAATTACAGCGCCAACAAACTATAGTATATGCCCACTATGGATACCTTCAAGCACCAACACTCCAAATTCCCTTTTCCTCCCCTTTTCCCAAGTGTAAAAATGTTTTTCTCTCCCTATTTGAATTTCCTTTTACGCATTCAACTTGACTCTCACATTTCCCAATGTTCATTGTACTTAGCCCCATTCTCTCAATAACTATTTGAGGTGAATTTCCCCACCAACCCCACACATGCATCCAATGACTGAGATTTGAAACACTTAAAAAGGAAAAATAGAAGGTTCATACAAAAATAATTTTAGAAAGGTGGATTGGGATTAATAGACGTGAATAATTCCCTTTGGACCCCCCCTCTCTTGTGGAAACTTACCCCCCATGACTCTGTATGTGTCCGTCTATAGCCAATGATGCATTTTATTTTATTATTTTCAATATACATATTACATTGCTTGGCTCGTAGTTATACATCATATTCACAATATACATTGTTAATTTGGGGATTAAAAATGATGATGATACAAAATAACCCATAATGAATATTGATACCATAATAATGGTTTGACCATGGTTCATTATGTTTCACCATTATTTAACATGCTTCAACACAGTTGATTATGATTAACTATGATCGACAATAATACAAATTCATTACCTCCACCCAACGATTTGACTGGTAAAGTCTACGGAGGTATACATACCTTACCCCCCTCTGGATTTGAACTTGTGACCTCTTAAGAGGAAACACGTGTTCTTAAGCATTAGGCCCACTCAGACTGTATTATTATAATTATTATATTTCATATAATAATTATATAAATTTTGTAAAAATAATATTAAAATAAATTCATTCATTAAATTTTATATTCTAGTAAACCATTTAAATATTGTGTTTCTTCTTGTTATGACATTAAATATATATAACCCACACATTAGAATTTAATGTATAATTTTATATAAATACCTTATTATTATATTATAAATTATACATGTTTATTATATGAAATATAAAATATAAGTTTTAATAAGAAAAATTAATAAGAAAATACTTAGATTGAATACTAAAATAAAAATATTAATTTTTTTGGATAAATATTGACCAGGGACAGTGTTTATCTAGAAAAATATCTACATATCCTGGTTACAAGGTTTAAGGAAAACCAATGCTAGAATTTTCAAGGCACAATGCCACTAAAAAATAGGGCTCGGAGCCATTACAACAGTATACTTATTATGAGCTCAACATGTCACTTTCAAGAATTAATTTCAGGTGGGGAGGATAACAATCATTCCTCCCAACCACCCATGATAAACCCAATTCACATATTGCATATAATTATTATGTAAATGTTATATATAAAATATATAGTATTATAGCATAATATTATTAATAATTTCATTTAACTATAATGGTTAATATATTTAATAGACTCTAAAACTATGGGCCAAAAACCTTGGAACCCCCATGGCGGAAAAAGGAAAAATTCAAGAAAAATTGGAGCGACATCAGGCAGTCCTGGAAGTAAGTCAAGTCACCCAGGAACTCCTCCACCAAGAAACTGATTTGCAAAGACAGTACCACAAAGCCTGCAGAGACGAAGAAACCCATTGGAGAATGAAATCTCGGGCACTTTGGCTTCAAGAAGGTGACAGGAATACCTCYTTCTTCCATAAACAAACACAGGMAAGGAACAACTACAATCTTATAAATGAAATTTATTGGCAAGATCAACTCTGGACGGATCCGGAAGATATAAAAGAGGCCGCCCACTCCTACTTCAAAGCGCTTTACTCAGCCCCCGCCCAAGAGGACTTGGAAATAGACTCTTATCCGCTCTCTGAAATTCCGAATTTGATTACAGAAAATGACAACAGGATTTTAAACAGACCTATCAACTTGAAAGAAATTAAGAAAGTAGTCTTCAGGATGAACCCCGATAAAGCCCCGGGACCAGATGGGTTTACTCCCCGTTTCTTCACCCTTTGCTGGGACATTATCAAAAAAGATCTAAGCAAAATGATCATGAGATCGCAGGCCTGTACCAAAATTGGCGGCAGCACGAATTCAGCCTTCTTAGCATTAATTCCAAAGGAAAAAGGAGCGAAACATCTTCCCAGATTTAGGCCGATCTCTCTCTGTAACACAGGTTATAAAATTATTACTAAAATAATCGCTAACAGGCTTAAAAAAATGCTTCCAAGGCTGATCCCGGAAAACCAAGGAGGTTTTGTTCATGGAAGGAAAATTCTCGACAATATTATTCTTGTCCAAGAAGCCATACATTCAAGCTACACAAAAAAGGAAAAAGGTATGGCAATCAAGCTCGATCTAGCTAATGCGTTTGACCGTGTGAGACATGATTTTCTGTTTGCTGTTATGCAGAGGTTTGGGTTTGACCAACAGTTCATAAAATGGGTGAAAGCATGTATCAAAGCCCCTTGGGTTGCACCTCTGGTAAACGGCCGCCCAACCAAGTTCTTCCAAGCTTCTCGTGGATTGAGGCAAGGGTGCCCCCTTTCCCCATTGCTGTATGTGTTACAGGCTTCAGCCCTAAGTTACCAACTCCATTACGCCCTCCACAACAGAGCTCTCTCGGGCATCAAAACAGCCCCCTCAGTGAAGGAAGTGAGTCACACTCAATTCGCTGACGATACGCTTTTACTAGGAGCTGCTACCTTAAAGACAGCAAGGATCCTCAAATCAGAATTAGACACCTATAAATTATGCTCCGGCAGCGAGATCAACTATCACAAAAGCACAATTTATGGCTGGCACTGTAACCCAAGAGAAATGTTGCAGATAAGTAGGGTGTTAGAAATGGAAGCAACTACAACCTGGGACAATTTCATTTACCTTGGAATCCCAATCTTCAAATCCTCCTTAAAGGTAGCTCATTGGACGCCCCTGATTGACAAACTCAAATCCAAGATTCAAAATTGGGGAGTGCATTGGCTCAATAAAGTCGGAAAGCTGGTGCTTATGAATGCTGTCATCACTAGTCTACCTATCTATCAATGCTTGGTGCTCCTTGCCCCCAAAACAATCTCTAATAAAATTGATGAGCTTCTCAGGAAATTATTTTGGGAGGGGGGCAGGAACTGTGAAAGGAAGTTACACTTAGTCAAATGGGGAAAAGTAAAGACTCCAAAGATGGAAGGAGGACTGAACATCAGGGATGTGGCGTCCCATAATATTTCCATGGAAGGAAAGATTCTCTGGAATATGACAGCAGGAAAGCAAACCTGGAGCAAGCATTTACTAAGGAAAAAATACTTCTCAGGGAGCCAGGACAGATTCTTAGAGAAGCCCCCAACAACGAAAAAAGGCTCACCTATTTTCCACCTCTGCCAAAGAGCCATGCCTCTCCTTAAAGCCCAGCTCACCTAGATTCCGGGGAATGGCTCAAAGATCAATATTTGGGAGGATTTCATCCATGGCGGTCAGCCTCTCTCAAAATTTAAAGAAATTGAGAATATTAAGGAATGGCTGCTGCACAGGAACTGCAGCACTCTCTGGGACATATCCACATGGAAAAATGATGAAAAGAGATCCTGGGAAGGCTGGGCCCTTGGCAGCTATCCAGAGGAACTTAATGACGAAGCGTCCATCTTGCTAGAACTTCTTCAAGGGAATTCGCCTCTAAGTGCTGGAGAGAGAGATAAAAGAGGTTGGGGAACAACCTCAGGGGTTTACACAGCAGCCGCTGGCTACAAGATAGTTACAAGTGCTCCTTGGGTCCCTCCCAACCCAGGGCCGTGGAAAGCCCTCTGGAACTTCCCCTCTATCCCCAAGGTTGACCTCTTTGCCTGGACGCTTTTGCATAACAGCATCTTAACCTACGACAATCTGCAACGAAGGGGCTGGGAAGGGCCCTCACGCTGCCCCCTGTGTACTCAGTCAGAAGAAACGATTTCCCGCCTCCTTTTCAAGTGTGATTACTCCAAAAGAGTCTGGGAGCTCCTGGTGGGCCCCTTAGCCTTTCAGATTCCTGCTGAGAGTCAAGTTATCTTCAACAATTGGATGTCCCTGTCCCCTTTCGACTTAAAAAAAATACACCAGCTGAAAACAATCTGGATGTGGATCCCAAAATTCGTTTGCTGGAAGCTATGGTTAGAGCGCAACAACAGAATTTTTAAGGAAGAAAAAAGGCTACCCAATCAGGTAGCCATCAAGATCCAGATCATGATTTCAGAAGCTATCAATGCTAGACCTTCAGTCCAGAACTCCGCCCCGACAACCAAGGAAGAAGACAATTGGATCAAGGTGTTTAGACCAACCTTCCAAAACCACAACCAGAGCACTCCCCCAAAACTCAGAAACTGGGAAATTCGCTTGCCGGAACAAGAATTCCTGAGATGGAGGTCGTCCTTAGATGACTGGTGGCTCCTGTTTGACGGAGCCTCAAAGGGCAATCCTGGTGAGGCAGGAGGCGGAGGAATCCTTCTTGAACCCAATGGCTCTACTAAGCTAACCTTTTCCTGGGGCCTAGGGTACGCTTCCAATAACCAGGCCGAATTTCTAGCCCTCTGGCAAGGGATAAATCAAACACTCAAGCTAGGCATTAATAAGATCAACATTGCGGGGGACTCAAAACAGGTCATAGACGCCATCAATCTTAATAAACCCCCTAAGGATATGCGTCTGGCTCAGCTTCATAAGAAGATCCGTATCCTCTTGGACAAAATACAGGAATACAAGGTTTATCACGTGCTTAGAGGATTGAACAGGGACGCAGACAAAGAAGCGAACAGAGGATCCCTGCAAATCAAAGGACAGATTATAATCAATGCAGCGGACGTTTGGTCAGGCTACTTCACATCACTCTGACCTTAATCGGAGAGTACAGTAGCGAACTCATCCAGCCGGACGGACAAGAATCCAACAGAGAGATCTGAGACCATGCTTCCCCCGGAAAATTCATGATCAGAGTCAGACGAGCCCGTGGTTAAAAAGACAATCGATCCTCACCATTTCAAACACGAAGCTAAGCACGCAGGTCACAGGAAGCAAAGGCATTCTCGTTTTGAGCTTTTCAGCCATGGACTCGGGTTCCCAAACCCCCCTCACGCCCAAGGAACGTATAGAATTGATCAGGAGCGAGCTAGAGAGCATCCGGGCCTCCACCAATCAGTTAAAATGGGACAATCTGAAGATGGAAATGGAAGATATCAAAGATGAGCTCTCTGATGAACTTCACGCTGGGCTGAAAGATGCCGCTAATCTCATGGGCAACCTAGGG
>JASDQU011441421.1:10770-21167 GCA_032191745.1 Picea mariana
CTAAACACTCTGATAAACACTACTGAAAAAAACACAGTGTTATTGAACAAAGAAACTCTTCAATTAGTGCTAACTTGTTTTCAAGTGATGCAAGCTAAAGTTATAATTATTCAAGAACAATCCCATCTATTGAATGATGAGTTGATAAATCTCAAAAATCAACAGCCAATGAAGTATTCTGAACTAGTTTTTGTTCATCACAACCCTCTCTATGATGATGATGATAATGATGATGATTTTGATCAACAGTCGGTGAAGGAACAAATCAACAAGCCAAATTTAGAAGCAACTTCAAATGAAAATGAATTGCAAGCAGTAGATGCCAAATCACAACGTGATACAACAAGTATAAGTGAAAGTAAATGTAAATAACGTCATCAAGTACAAAATGATCTTTCCAAGCCCATCATCAGACCTTGGGAAGAATTACACAATCGACATGGCTTATGATATGAAAATAAAAATAGTTTTCATATTCCAAATTACTCCAAACCAATTTTTTTTGTGAGCATTGGACTTCTTCAAGAAAATTCAACTTCACCTATTCAAGTTCAAAATCAGAATGATAAGTGAAAACATTGTAATCAAGTTGGTCACATGGAGAATCAGTGTTTTGATCTCCATCCTTGCCATCATTGTGGCAAGCATAACCATTCTTCAGACATATGTTCAACACTGAAGAAACCTGCAAGATTGAATATTCACTATGAGTGGATTGATCCTTGGAAATGGTCATCAACAACCAAGCAATTATATAAGTCTTACCGAAGAATTGAATCTCGAGTAAAGACCAATCTTGTATCACACAATATTTTTGTACCTCACATAAGTGGTCCCCTTATGGTGTAGCTTTCAAGCATGGCCCTCATGGGATGAGATAACATGTGGTTTTTTCTGCATGCCCACATTTTTTTGTACTCAAATGAAAAAAGTATGGTACTCTCTTGAGCATAGAAACGAGGAGTACACTGATGAAACTCTCATGCACCTTAAGGGGGGCAGTTCAAAATTTCAGTGATGATGGTTCATGAAACCACTTGTGGTCTCTCCTTTCAACTGACAAAAGGGGGAATTGATTATAAAATTGAATATAGTTATCAGACATAAAGTTTTGACAACAACAGACATCAAAGTTTCCAGATGGGCAACTACAGTCTGTAAATGGCAGACTTTGGTAGAATGATGGTTCTATATTGAATCATACATTGGGATGTTGATTTTGAAAGTAATGATGTGGACATTTGGTTCACCTATATGGTCATTGGACCTAGCAGAGGACATATGGATCCTACTGCATTACAACTTGGCATTGATTGAGTTTTCAGACATTTTCAGGGATGTAGGAGACTTGTAGTTGATTCACTTCTCTTTGTTCACTCTCATCATATTGGAGTTCACATCAGTGAACACAATTGTTGGCATTCTGGCTCACATGATTACACAGTAAGGTTATCTAGATTTATCAGCATCCAGATTTGGTGGGTTTTTAGGCAGTTCTTCATTGTGGCTCAGCTTAATAGTTTCAACATGAAGACTTGGAGATATAATAGTTTATGCACCTGCTTTGCTGGTATTATTAATTAGACTTATGATTTAGGGGGGGGATGTTAGCCTCTTTCTCATATACAATCATTAAGTCCTAATATACCACCTTTGTATATTTTACATACTAGGATATAGTTGTTAACCTAAGTATGTTTCTAGATTCATATATTGTCTCATCCTACCTTATCTCCTAATGAGGTGTCAATATGAGAACAATTGAGGTGGTTTCATTATTGTATTATATATTTGTATCATTAAGATGAATACAATGTTGAGAATTATGGCTTGAGGCCTTTTCCGCCAATCTTCTTGTCATAATATTCTTATGCTCAATTTCTTCATTCTAAACCTCTCCAACACCTTCTCTATGTACTCACCTTGAGACAATATCAATTTGCGATTTTTCCTGTCTCTTGTTATTCTCATACCAAGGATTTTCTTTGCAGCACCCAAATCCTTCATTGCAAATGAATTAGATAATTTCTTCTTGAGCACATTTATATCCTACATATTAGACCTTGCAACAAGCATGTAATCTACATACAATAGCAAGATAATATAGCTTCCATCATCTATCCTTTTAAAATAAAGACAGTGATCAAAATGACATCTACTATAACCTTGTTTTGTCATAAATATATCAAACTTCAAATACCACTACCTTTGAGCTTTCTTTAGTCCATACAAGCTCTTTTTCAAACTGCATACCAATTTTTCCTTCCCTTTGACCTCATACCCCTGTGGCTGCTGCATATAAATACAGTCCTCCAAATCCCCATGGAGAAAAGTTGTTTTTACATCTAACTGTTCAAGATGAAAATATTCTACTGCCACAAGACTTAAAATAGTCTTAATTGAATTCATCTTAATAACAGGAGAAAATATTTCATCAAAATATATACCTTTCTTTTGTGCAAAACCCTTTAGAACATTTCTAGCCTTGTACCACGTTATTCCTCCATCTTCTTCCTTCAACTTGTAAACTGATTTATTCTGCAATGCTCTTTTTTCTGAAGGAAACTGAACCAAGTCCCAAGTCTAGTTATTTACCAAGGAATCCATTTTTGTTTCATGTCTTGATCCCACTTCTTTTTAGTGTCTATCTGCATTACCTATTCATAATATTCTGGTTCACTAGAATCAGTCAACAATAAATAATATAATGAAGGAGAGTATCATTCAAGGGGTCTACTTAACCTAATAGATATTCTAACAACACTTATAGGAGTTTGAGGTACATTTTGCTCCTATTTTTGTACATTTTCATTTTTTGGTACCTTTGGAATTTCCTTTTTAGTGATCTCATCAAGCACTATGTATTCTAGTTTTTATTTTTCCTATTTCTTTCCCTTCAATTGATCTTTATAAAAGAACTTCTCATTAAATATGACATCTCTACTCCTAACAATTTTGTGATTTTCATAATACCATAAGTGATAATGAAAATCATTAACACCGTATCCAATAAAGGTACACTTCTTGGATTTTTCCTCAATCTTTGTTCTATTTAATTTACCAATATGGAAAAATGCTTCACAACCGAAAGTCTTCAAAAAAGAATAGTTTACCTTTTTACCTGTCCATTCCTCCTCTAGAATTCCACCCCCCAAATATATTGAAGGTCCTATGTTTATTAAGTAAACAACAATATCTACAACATCTACCCATAATTGTAAGGGAAACCCAACATGCAATCTCATACTCCTTGCATTCTCCATGATTGTCTTATTCATCCTTTCTAACACACCATTTTCTTGTGGTTTTCTTCGAACTGTTTTCTCTCTACGAGTCCCATGGTATGAATAGTAATCATCAAACTTATTGATGCAATATTCACCTCCATTTTTTGATTTGAGACACTTCAACCTTTCTCCTGTCTCACTCTTGACCAAAGCTTTCCATTTCTTAAAAGTATCAAAAACATCATATTTTTATCGAATGTAAAAAACCCAAGTTTATCTAGTTGCATCATCAATAAAACTAACATAATAATGAGAGCCACCAAGATATGATACCTAAGATAGTCCCCATACATCTGTATGCACAATCTCTAACTTTTCACTTTTATTTTATTTTCCAACTCTGAGAAACCTGACTCTCTTTTGTTTTCCATAAACACAATGCTCACAGAAATCCAAATCAATTTGTTTAAGATCTAGCAAAAAATTTCTTTTGTGAAGTATATGTATCCCCTTCTCACTCATGTTTCCAAGCCTATGATACCACAATGATGTATCCACTCTTGTAGAAGTTAAAGATATAGAAGAATCAATATTCCCAGTATATAAATATAGTGTACCTACATTTTCTCCTTTTTCTATCACCAGTGATCCTTTTGCTACCTTCCACACCTTATCTGTAAATATAGATATAAAAAATTCTCTTTCCAACTACCCAGTTGAAATTATACTTTTCCTTAGATCTGGAACATGTCTTACCTCTTTCAAAAACCATTGGTTTCGATTCTTTTTCTTTATTGTACCTTTCCCATTCCAACAATTTTGCATGGTGCATCATCACCCAAATGAACATGTTCAAAATCACCTTGAACATAGTCTAAAAAATGTTTCCTATGGCGTGTGGCATGAAATGAATCCCCTGAATCTACTACCTAAGACTCATAAATATTATCTACACAAAGAATCAAAGCATCTTGTAACACATTTTGTGTTACATTTGCTTCTTAATTTTTCTCTTGTTGTCCATCTCTTTGTTTCTTTGAAGCTCTGTAGTATTTCTTCATATGTCCTTTCTTCCCACAATTCCAACACTCTATCTTTCCTAGTCTAGATTTGGATCTTCCCTTTCTAAAATTCCCATGGTTCCCTAAGCCCTTTCCTATATCCTTTTGTCTTCCTCTATTCTCCACAGTCAATGCATTACCTGATGTCTCACCTATGATTTTCCATCTTATTTCCTCGCTAAGTATAACACCCACAACATCATCAAATTTTAGAGTGTTTGAACCAGAGACATAGTTACTTATAGCCATGACCAAGCCATTCCATCTTTTTGGCAATGAGCACAAAATTAGAAGAGCGGTGACCTCATCATCAAAGTCCACTTTTACAAAAATTAACTGATTAGTAACCATATTAAGTTCATTTAAATGATCTACAATAGACCCACCTCCTGACATCTTCATATTAAATAATCACTTCATTAGAAATACGTTATTGGATTCCGAGAGTTCTTCATATAGTTTAGCAAATTCATCCATCAGTTCCTTCGTTATCTTTTCTTTTGAAATATTGAAATCCACCGACGCTGCTAGGATTAGTCGTATCGTTCCCAGTGCCTTTCTATTGAGAACCTCCCATTCTTCGTCCTTCATGACCATAGTCTTCTTTTCTCTTCCTCCCAATAGTAGGAATATATACTTTTGATATAAATAATATTCCATCTGCATCTTCCATAACTGGTAGTTTTGGCTGTTAAATTTCTCGACCCTAAACTTTTCACCTTCTGCCATTGCTCCCACTCAAACAAAGAACCCTATTTTCCTACGATTTACATTTCTCTCTGATACCAGTTGTTGGAAAAACAAGATCAAAGAGAAATAAAATAAAATAAAACGTGGAAATAAAACACACAAGATACACAAAATAATAGAGACACAGATATATGTGGTTCACCCAGTGTGGGCCACGTCCACGATAGAAATTATTAGGTCCTTCCTTTTTATTATCCATCAAAATGAAGGGATACAACCTATAACTCAACTGTTGTAAATACCTCTTCTTTTTCTCACAGACTCCTCTCTCAGAATACTATATTTGCGATAATAAATAGTCACAATAAAATTCCCTCATAAGAGAGGGTTTCCTTCTAGGGAAAAAATCCCTAAAAAATAAATTCTATTGTTATATATACGACCTTATAATGAACGGTCCAGATTGACTATGAAATTATAGTATTTTACAAGTTAAGTTTTCCCAATATTTTTCTTCAGGGGCGTTGCCCCTTAATCCCCCGCTAAGTGGGATACAAAAATTGTTGTTGCCCCCTTGAAACCCTTTGCCACAATTTGGTGGGGAAATCCCCCCCACACCCCCCATTAGATATTGGGGTCCAAGAACGGTTGAAACAAACCTCTGAATCAGGAAGACAATCAGGCTCCACAACTAACAATTTCCCACTTGGAAATTGATCACAACAAATCCAAATGTTGTGCCTATTTCACTATACTCCATCTTGGACCTAGAAAAAATTTCATCTTCACCTTAATGCTTGAAGACCAACTGAAAATGAGTAGGAACTCCCTAGTTACTCCCTGTGTTAACATGTCTGCAGGATTCTGGATAGTATGTATCTTTTCCAACTTCAAATGTTTGTCTTCCGAGATGTATCGTACGAAATGGTACCTGAGTTGTATATGTTTTTCCTTTGAATAGAATTCTTATTTATTTGCAATATGAATGGCACTCTCACTGTCACAGTACATCCTGCTATTCTCCTTCTTCTTTCCCAATTCCTCCATAAACCTTTGTAGCCAAATATTTTATTTCCTAGCCTCTATAGTAGAAACATACTCTTCTTCTTCTTTTGAAAGTGCAACAACCTTCCATAGTTTTAAAATACAACTTACTATTGTTCCACCTACAGTAAAAGCATACCATGTGGTGCTACTCCTTCTATATTTATCACCTTCCATATCTAAATCAAAATATCCCTATAGAAAAATGTATGAACCTCTACTTNTATTTATCACCTTCCATATCTAAATCAAAATATCCCTATAGAAAAATGTATGAACCTCTAAAACATAATTCATGAGTAGAAGTACCTCTCAAATACCTGAGAATCCACTTTACTTACGCCCAATGTTCTTTACCTAGATTGTTCATATACCTGCTCACAATTCCCACTACATGTGCAATATATGGTCTTGTGCAAACCATCACATACATCAAGCTGCCAATTGATGATGAGTAAGGGACATTGGACATGTATTCTATCTCCTCCTGTGTCTTGGGACACATTTCCTTAGTTAATTTGAAATGGTTGGCTAAAGGTGTACTAACTGGTTTTGCATTCTTCATTCTAAACCTCTCCAACACCTTCTCTATGTACTCACCTTGAGACAATGTCAATTTGTCATTCTTCCTATATCTTGTTAATCTCATACCAAAGATTTTATTTGCAACACCCAAATCCTTCATTGAAAATGAATTAGCTAATTTATTCTTGAGCACATTTATATCCTGCATACTAGACCCTCCAACAAGCATGCCATCTACATACAATGGAAATATAATATAGCTTCCATTTTCTAGCCTTTTAAAATAAACACAGTGATCAGAATGACATCTACTATAACCTTGTTTTGTCATAAATCTATCAAAATTCAAATACCACTACCTTGGATCTTGCTTTAGGCCATACAACCTCTTCTTCAACCTGCATACCAAATTTTCCATCCCTTTGACCTCATACCCCTGTGGTTGTTGCATATAAATATATTCCTCCAAATCCCCATGGATGAAATTTGTTTTTACATCTAACTATTCAAGATGCGACTATTCTACTACCATAAGACTTAAAATGGTCTTAATTGAAGTCATATTAACAACAAAAGAAAATATTTCATCAAAATCTATACCTTTATTTTGTGAAAACTCCTTTACAACAAGTCTAGCCTTGTACCATGTTTTTCCTCCATCTTCTTCCTTCAACTTGTAAACCCACTTATTCTGCAATTATCTTTTTCCTTTAGGAAACTGAACCAAGTCCTAAGTCTATTTATTTACCAAGGAATCCATTTCCTCTTTCATGCCTTGCTCCTACTTCTTTTTAGTGTCTACCTACATTACCTCTTCATAACATTCTGGTTCACCAGAATCAGTCAACAATAAATAATATAATGAATGAGAGTATTGTTCAGGGGGTCTATTTAACCTGGTAGATATTCTAACAATGCTTGTAGAAGTTTGAGGTACCTGTTGCTTCTGTTTTTGTACATTTTGATTTTCCGGTACCTTTGGAATTGTGATTTCAGTGATCTCGTCAAGCACTATGTATTCTAGTTTTTCTTTTTCCTATTTCTTTCCCTGCAACTGATCTTTGTACATGACCTTCTCATTGAATATGTCATCTCTACTCCTAATGATTTTGTGATTTTCATAATCTCATAAGTGATAACAAAAATAATTAACACTGTATCCAATAAAGTGTTGGTCACTATAATTGCTTATTAATTAAAACAATCAAGTGTTACATAAATTGTCAACCCAAGGAAGTCTATTTATTTCAAAGGAAATCTCACACTGTATATTCTCAATCTCAAAAGAAATCCAAAGTTGAAGTAAAAGTTACACTAATCACACCTTGTTTTGAACAGACTGAAGTTCTACTCTGAATTACAGTAAAAGCAATCTATCTATTGGAGAGTTTTAAGATTCAAAAGGAAATAATTATCATAAGAATCCTGGATTACATTAAGAAACAACAACCTAGGAAAAAGGAACCTTTCAGCATACTGCAAAGAAGACTAACTATTCTGTAACAGAGAACAGGACCCTATTCCCCAAAGTAGGAATCTTCAGCACCTGTCTCTGACTATCACACTTTCATAAACTCATTCTGCAAATAGAATTACCAATCCAAATGATTAACAATTACCGAAGACTTATTCTGTAACAGAGAACATGACCCTATTCCCCAAAGTAGGAATCTTCAGCACCTATCTCTGACTATCACACTTTCATAAACTCATTCTGCAACAGAATTACCAATCAAAATTATCAACAATTACCTAGAAATGAATTGTACGAAAGCAATGTAATCAATCAATGGAAACAGAGTTTCAGCAAAACAGAGTTTTAACAAGGTATAGATAAAAACAACACTAACGCACTATAGAAACTAATGGGTGAATCTTGTGAAGAAGGTGGGCCCTCTCCTTCTCACAAGATTCCCCAGAAATGAAAAGAACTAAGAAGAAATGCTCAGTATGATCTTTTATTCATTTATCAAATGTGACGAGTTACAATATCCAAAGTCAACAAGCTCCTTCTCTGTAATTCCCTTCTAGCTAAGACTTCCATAATCTCCCCCCTCTAATGTTGATTTCTTCCCTATTTAAAGAGGAGAATCCTCTTAATACAATTAAGCATAAAATTACATGTGTATGTACAAATCCTATTCTTAGTCTGATCTAATCTTCTATGCTAGAACAAGATATTCTGATCTTCCGTAGAAAAATGTTGTTACAACGGTTGTAATGGTGCTAGCTTGAGGTACAGCTGTTGCAGTCGGTGTAACAACTCCTTTATTTATCTTTTTTGTTACTGTTGTATGTGAAATATTGTTCAGCATCACAAATCACGGACTGTTTCAGCAATGGGATTTGTGTATTGTTTGACTGTTTTAGCAATGTGGTCTTCAAGAAGCAAGGATGGTTGTAATGGTGTTGTCTTAAGGTACAGCTGTTGCGGCCAATGTAACAACTCATTTTTCTTGTTACTGCTATATGTGAAATGTTGTTTCAGCGTCACAAATCACGGACTATTTCAGCAATGGGATTTGCGTACTGTTTGGCTGTTTCAGCAATGTGGTCTTCAAGCAGCAATGATATATTAATTGTAGTCTTCAAACTGTTTCATAAACTATATATTCCTGATTAATGGCTAAGAGTAATGTAAAATTACATGTAAAACAAATTAAACATATAGCAAAGAGAAGAAACGTTATATACCTTTGGAAAAATAGATTAAGGTGATAATGTTGGCTTAAATATGAGTGGGAAAAGGATGTAATGATAGAAAAAAGTGTGAGAAAAAAGGTACATTATAGGGTCCTAACATAAAGGTACACTTCTTGGATTTTTTTCTCAAGCTTTGTTCTATTTTCTTTATCAATATCGAAAAATACTTCACAACCGAAAGTCTTCAAAAAAGAATAGTTTACCTTTTTACCTATCCATTCCTCCTTTGGAATTCCACCCCCCCAAATATATTGAAGGTCTTATGTTTATTAAGTAAACAAAAATATCTACAACATCTACCCATAACTGTAAGGGAAACCCAACATGCAATATCGTACTCCTTGCATGCTACATGATTGTCCTGTTCATCCTTTCTGACACACCATTTTCTTGTGGTTTTCTTTGAACTGTTTTCTCTCTATGAGTCCCATGTTATGAATAGTAATCATCAAACTCCTTTATGAAATATTCACTTCCATTTTCTGATTTGATACAGTTCAAATTTTTTCCTGTCTCATTCTCAACCAAAACTTTCCATTTCTTAAAAGTATCAAAAACATCATATTTTTTTTGAATGTCATAAACCCAAGTTTATCTAGTTGCATCATCAATAAAAGTAACATAATAATGACATACAAAAAGATATGATACCTGATATATTCCCCAGACATATGTATGCACAATCTCTAACCTTTCACTTTTCTTTTCTTTTTCGACTCCGAGAAATATGACTCTCTTCTGTTTTCCATAAACACAATGCTCATAGAAATCCAAATCAATTTGTTTAAGATATAGAAACACATTTATTTTGTGAAGTATATGTATCCCCTTATCACTCATGTGTCCAAGCCTATGATTCCACAGTGATGTATCCACTCTTGCAGAAGCTAAAGATACAAAATAATCAGTATTCTCAGTACATAAATACAATGTACCTACCTTTTCTCCTTTTGATATCACCAGTGATCCTTTGGTGACCTTCCATGCCTTATCTATAAATATAGATATAAAAAATTCACTTGCCAACTACCTAGTTGAAATTATAATTTTCCTTAGATATGGAACATGTCTTACCTCTTTCAACAACCATTGGTTTCCATTCTTTTTCTTTATTTGTACCTTTCCCATTCCAACGATTTTTCATGGT